>LJIJ01001451.1:0-44023 GCA_001718145.1 Orchesella cincta
TGCAGGCGATAGTGAGGTCGTTGAACATTGAATTCGGAACATGGAATGCTTTCGCGAAAGTAGTTTAAAATATTAAGAAGCTAAGCCATTTCATCGTCTCTAACGAGGCCTGTTAACTTCCTACTTTATTAAAAAATTAAAATTTCAGTTAAGAAACTTTAGTGGTCGTGAACCTATGGCATGTTGTAAAGCTTTACATCATATCGCGAATCACAGTCACTGTATTAAAGGAATTGGATCAGAAACCAAGCCTGGCTTCAATATGAATTTGAAAAGTTCAACTGCCAAGAACCGTGGAACTGAAGGCAGCGACGTTGGGATAACAACTCGCTTCTGTTATCAGGTGCTTACTCACGCACATTTAATTCAGTTAAAAAGTACTATGTCTCAGAAGACTTGGGCCGCGATCCGTGTTAAATTCTACGTAGAGAGGGGGCCTGCTTGTGACGAAGAAAGTGACGGATGATGCAGGCAATTTACTGTTGCTCAGTTACTGGAGATCTTATAGCCATTTCAGTATTGCGGCTACAATTCTTATACTCATAGGAAGCTATATTGGTAGTACACAAGGTATGTATTTACCTTTCTTTATAAAAGATAATGTGAGCAAGTGGTAATCCTTCCAATTTTAAATGATATTTTCTCACTTGTTATTAAGGCTTACGCATGTGCTACCATTGTAATGCTACTTCCGAAAGTGAACTTTCATGTGTTCATAACCCAAGTAATGTGACTGATGGAGAAATTTCATGCAAAGGATATTGTACCATCAAGTAAGTTTTGATTGATATAAAAAAAGTCACGCTGTGCATTGGCGAATGAGATTCACAATAATTGACGATTATTTTGTGACTTTTATTACAGGAGAAAGGAATATGTGAACTTTCCATTGTCTCTTATTTCACTGCAAAGAACATGCGAAAAGCATCCACAAGTTTTTGACGCGATGGTTGTAGAGGGATACTTTAAGACATACTATCGTTCCTGCAAAAGTTATCTCTGCAACAGTGGAAATGGGGTAGATAGTAAGGACCATTTAGTTTAAATCTTTTTCTGCTTGACACATTGATTGTGATTTATTCTTTGTATCAACTCGCCTACGTAACTCACTCGTTGTTTTATCTCATCTACAGGTTTGAAAGACATCCCAATCGATCCGGCATGGGATATATATCCTGACGAAGATATTGATGCAAATAGTGCATTCAACACGACTCCCCAGGCTTATATAGTATTTATATTTACGATATTGCGGCTGTTAGCTTAAGGAAATTATAATTTTCTATTTTTCTGCAAAGCGCATTGTGTTGCTGTGTTCATAATATAAGACATTTTTTGTTTATCTTTGTTCCTAGCTTCTTGCATACTTAATGTATGTACTTTTTGAACTACTTGCAAATCTTTTCAGACTGATGTACGAATAAAACTACTACTTGTGACTTGTTGCATTCAAACCAAGCAGCATAACGTCAGGATTTAACTTCCTTTAAGCATCCTATTAATTTTTAACCGAGGAGATCAATATATGATTCAGAATATGAATCGATGCACCATAAAACCTGTTTCAAACGTTCACGTGGAAGCACAAAGCAGAACGATAAGCTGTTTGTCGTCCACGTCTGTAAAACTGTTTTCATTTGCTCCATACAAACGTAGTCATACATTTTTACCTTGACGGTAATACCACGTACTTAAAATGTACCTGTGTGAGATTTGAAAAAAGTTATGCAAAGCAAACCTCATCATTTTTAGCACATGCTATGTCTGTATGTATGAATGCCGAGTCCTCCAGAGAAGAAATTCAACCTAACATTGTTAGCAGTCTGGCCTGGTTTGGCCATGATAACGATACATATCCGCTGAATCCTTCTAAAAGCTTTTTATTGCCGAGAACGAAGAATGCATGAATGGATGATGACGGCGAAAAACGGAAGAACTATATGGAATTTTCCACTTTCATTTCATGCAAGACGATCAACCGACGACCGCTACTCACTCATTGCTGTAGATTATGTAAAAACTACACTTGCGAATCTATCCACATGAATTTATTAAGGCATAATACATTCACATTGCGGTCTTGGACAATTTATGTATAAAAACATACACAAGAAAACACTCAACGTAATGCGCATTGTAGTCCAAACTTTTCATATGAAAAAATATCCATGAAATCTCACACTCATACCTCATCATCATCCAAACCAACCTTACTAGATACTATAGAGCTGATTTCTCAAAACAGAAGTTCATTTTGGTCATATTTTTAAATTTTTCAAATTCAGATATGTAGTTGCATTAAACTGAGCGATATGCATTTTTGTAACGACGTTTTTTTTTGGAGTAACGGCAATTTTCGAAAAATATTGACTTCGTTCAGCAGTTCCTGATTTTCTCTGTAACTAAGTAAGTTACGACCCCTAATTCTTTTTTTACGTGAAAGACAACTAAATTTGCCAGGTATTGTTTCCTTTCGATTTTTAAAAATTTGCCTCCATTATTTTTAAAAAATTGTCAAACTATAAGAAGGTAGAAAAAACCGTGTAGCGCTTGAAGTAAGCCTTGTAGACAAAAACTGATGGCAGATTCGGACTCAACGAGGCAAAATACAGGTATTGTTGTCTTTAGTTTTTCAAATTTCGAAATTCCGTTTTTCGGGTATTTTGAAATTTTGGAAGAACCCGATTTTCTCCTAAACCATAAGTCGTAGAAGAACTAAAACCAGATTCGGAATCAGCGAGGCAAAATACAGGTTTGTTTTCCTTAGTTTTTCAATTTCGAAATTCGGTTTTGGGTTTTTGAAATTTCAGAGGAACCCGCTTTTCGTAAACCATAAGTCGTAGAAGAAATCTAAGACCAGATTTGGAATCAGCGAAGCAAAATACAGGTATGGCTTTCAGTATACTCTACGACTTATGGTTTACGAGTACATAACGGGTGCTGTGTGTAAGACACCAACGAAGGCGCTGGAGTCCCGAATGGGAATCCGGCCGATTGGGGTACAAGTCAGGGCAGCCGCACTGACAACAATGCATCGGTTGGAACAGAGTGGGGCCTGGAAGGACAAAGGGGATTGTGGTCTTCCCGCAAGAGGTAACCACGTCAACGTATGTCGCGTAATGAGCAACGAAACACAGATCACTAAGTCGCCATGTGACCTAAGGGTAACAAGGCCGCTGGTGTTAGGTTGTTTCGATATTCATTACCCGACCAGGAAGGAATGGAAAACGAGGCTCTCCGAACCATGGCAATTACGATGTCGTATGCTATACGGAGGGTCCACGCATGACGGAAGGATCGGAGCTGCCGGTATTATCGCGCGGGGCGGTGAGCAGACCGCTCTGTCCATTCCACTTGGAACTTCAGCCACTGTCTTGCAGGCAGAGGTTTTGGCAATCTTCTGGACCGCGAAGGAGATGTCTGGCATCCCCGGATGTCGGCGCATCTTTATCTACTTACAATTAGACAGTAAGAGTACCCTTCAAGCACTCCAGACATAGTTTTGTATGACGTCGCTAGTAGGAGAATGTTTTATGGCACTGAAAACTCTAGCCAGTAGTCACAGGCTAGAGCTGGTATGGATCTCGGCACACCATGGCTACTATGGGAACGAGCAAGTTAATGAGCTGGCCAAAGAAGCCACGGATATGGTCATATTCGGCCCGGAACAAATCGTACCTGTTGCCATCACCGCTGTGCGTCACGCCATCAAATCGAAGGCGCTTCAGCAGCACAAAGCGGCATGGCATAGGTACATTGGGGCTAGACAAACCAAGGAACTTATAAATTTTCCTGCACATAGGGTAAATAATTTCCTTACCCCTCTGAGTAGGAACAATTTACGTATTTTGATTTAGGTAATTACAGGGCACTCTACCTTTTGAGCCCACCTTTTTTGAATAGGAAAGGCGGATAGGGATATCTGCCCATTCTGTCTTGTGGAGAGGGAAACAAGTCTGCACTACTTAGGTAAGTGCGAGGCTTTCATGGTAAACAGGTTGGATGTGCTGGCGGGTCAAACCTTCAGTACACAAGAGGTAACATGTTTAAAACTCTGCGGTTCATGCTGTATAACGTGAGTATGGAGAGATTCAAAAACCAACAGTAAAATACGTCGGAGGGCATATGATAGTGTATAAGGGTGAGAATGCAAAAATGCTAATTTATGTGGATTAAGTCGGCGGGTGAGCTTCAATTTATTGCCTGCTCTACCCATAAATACATACATACATATGGTTTACTAGAAAAAAGGGTTCTTCTGAAATTCCAAAAACCCCAAAAAACCGAATTTTAAAATTTGAAAAACTATGGAAAACAATACCTGTATTTTGCCTCGCTGATTCCAAATCTGGTCTTAGATTTCTTCTACGACTTATGGCTTAGGAGAAAAGCGGATTCTTCAAAAATCTCAAAATACCCGAAAAACCGAATTTCGACATTTGAAAAACTAAAGAAAACGATACCTGTATTTTGCCTCGCTGATTCCAAATCTGGTCTTAGATTTCTTCTACGACTTATGGTTTACGAGAAAAGCGGGTTCTTTTGAAATTTCAAAAACCCCAAAAAACCGAATTTCGAAATTGGAAAAACTAAGGGAAAACAATACCTGTATTTTGCCTCGCTGATTCCAAATCTGGTCTTAGATTTCTTCTACGACTTATGGTTTACGAGAAAAGCGGGTTCTTTTGAAATTTCAAAAACCCCGAAAAACCGAATTTCGAAATTGGAAAAACTAAAGAAAACGATACTGTATTTTGCTCGCTGATTCCAAATCTGGTCTTAAGATTTTCTTCTACGACTTATGGTTTACGAGGAAAAAAGCGGGTTCTTTTGAAATTTCAAAAACCCGCGAAAAACCGAATTCGATTGGAAAAACTAAAGGAAAACAATACCTGTATTTTGCCTCGCTGATTCCAAATCTGGTCTTAGATTTCTTCTACGACTTATGGTTTACGAGAAAAGCGGGTTCTTCTGAAATTTCAAAAACCCCGAAAAACCGAATTTCGAAATTTGAAAAACTGAGGAAAACAATACCTGTATTTTGCCTCGCTGATTCCAAATCTGGTCTTAGATTTCTTCTACGACTTATGGTTTAGGAGAAAAGCGGATTCTTCCAAAATTTCAAAAACCCCGAAAAACGGAATTTCGAAATTTGAAAAACTAAGGAAAACAATACCTGTATTTTGCCTCGCTGATTCCAAATCTGGTTTTAGTTTTTCTCTGCGACTTGCCGTTTAGGAGAAAATCGGGTTCTTCCAAAATTTCAAAATACCCGAAAAACGGAATTTCGAAATTTGAAAAACTAAAGACAACAATACCTGTATTTTGCCTCGCTGAGTCCGAATCTGCCATCAGTTTTTGTCTACAAGGCTTACTTCAAGCGCTACACGGTTTTTTCTACCTTCTTATAGTTTGACAATTTTTTAAAAATAATTGGAGGCAAATTTTAAAAATCGAAAGGAAACAATACCTGGCAAATTTAGTTGTCTTTCACGTAAAAAAGAATTAGGGTCGTAACTTACTTAGTTACAGAGAAAATCAGGAACTGCTGAACGAAGTCAATATTTTTCGAAAATTGGCCGTTACTCCAAAACGGGTCGTTACAAAAATGTCAAATTTGGTATATCGACTCAGTTTAATGTGCTCTACAACATATCTGAATTTGAAGAAATTTAAAAATATTGACCAAAATGACTTTCTGTTTTGAGAAATATCAGCTCTATAACATGGCCATATAGCTAAGAATGAGAATTCAACTTCTCATTGTAGGAGCCTACTATAATATATATAATGCACAAAGGTGTACATCTATATTACCTTACCTTTTCATCTTATGGGTTTCTTAACAGATGACTGAGAACACACAACTTAGTTTTGGAAGGAATAATAAGAAAAAGTTTTTGAGGAAACAAACCTCAAATCATATACGTACGTATATTAGTATTCCCTTCTAGTTCTGTTATACGTACAAATTGTGTATGTTTTGTTGTGAAAATGCACCTACTCTAGTTTAGGCCTGGCCATAAGTGTGTTAAAAGCATGCTGCTTTACTTGTGATTACTAATAAATTATTGATTGAAATGAACTGAGCACTTGGCCAATTTAAACGTCAATCCGAAATCTTCTGTTTTTTAAATAAATTCAACTCAATATTCAGCCTGGTGTGTTTAGTGTCTTGTGTCTAATTAATAAACGACTTTGCTTCGACCACCCACAACGTCCACTTAAAATTTAAAGGTACAAAAAAGTGATTACGTAAGGATACTGATAAGCATTTAAGTTATTTTATGATTTATGGGTATTATGATACGGTGAACGTTAACATAATAAGGTTATTTAATGGGGCATTGTAAAACCGAATCCTTTTGTCAATACCATATGATCGAGATCATCATGTGACGATGTTCTGTATTTTTTAACTATCTCTCTGGATTTATTCCATCCAACTGTTGTGGTTTTGTAATGTATCATCTTTTATCAGCAATGTCGTAGCTCTTCTGTGATCTTGCTACTTGTGTGGCATCTACCTATCTATTGTGTGTATATAAAGTTCGCACAGTTGTGTGTATACGTTTTTTAGTACTCTCTTGAGATTTAAGAGGAGATATGCATGTATACATACAGATGAGTCATCTGATTTGTGTGGAAATACACAAAACCGTAAAACAGCAGATTCATCCTAGTATTATATACCAAACCAGTATATTTAAGTATTCCAAACCCGATTTATCTGATTTTGTAGGAAACTTCACATCTGTTCAAAAATAAAGACAACAACGCAACCACTTCAGGGCTAAAAGGACGCAATTAAAAGCTTTTGGCTCATTAGTTTCGGTAAGGATTCGATTCTTTTGGCAGCTCAGTTTGAATTATAATTATTTATGTTCATTGATGTAAAAGTGATTTCAATACTGTTGACAGGTTGACCTAAAAGTGGATTTGAAACTGGACGGAAAATTACGTGAAACTCCATGTGTGGAACTAAGTTTTTGGGAATGTTTTAAATTGCCTGATTCTCATTCATCACCGAGTTCCTGTTCCAAATCACGTCAGTTTCTGTGTGGCAAAACAGGTAGAAACCATAATTATGACTAATTTGTGACTCGTGAATCTATTTGGTCAAGAGTGTGATTTATCAGAAGTTTTTGTTTATATAGTGCAGCAGTGCATGTTTTTGCATGACTCATTTTCTCCTGACATTATTATTAAGTATTTTGGTGAAGTTTAAGTTTGCATGTGTATTATGATTATGTTTATTAATTTGCAGTGAGTTAATTTTTACACCCCAAGCCAATTACCTATATATTTTTTGTTTTGTAGTTCCCAGTTCACGAAAAGGCTTCAGAGAAAAGGTGCAATGACTGCAGCCTCTTTGCTAGTGTCTAGTGTTTGTAAATAAGGGCAGTGTTTCCCAAGGCATAGAATAATTTGCTTGGAACTTCTGGATATATATAAAGATAGACAAGTTTAAGGAGTCTAACAAAACTTTTACCTTTTCATCATGGATAACCTACTAGCGAAAGCTCCGTCAAAGGACGAGATCATGTCGTTTTTTGGTGGCGTTTTCGACGCCCATTGGCCAAAAAATAGGTAACTGAGCATCTTCAACAACCGTGACTGAAATTGATGTTGTTGTTTGTGCCATTTAATGTTTTGCAGAACACGCAACAGATGCGGCCCTGGCGTCAGAAAACTGGGCTTTGAACATGGAAATATGTGACTTGGTGAATTCTGCAGAAGATGGTCCAAAGGATTCTGTTCGTGCAATTAGGAAGCGGCTACAACAGAATGCTGGAAAAAATTACACTGTTGTAATGTATACTTTAACTGTGTTGGAGACGTTGGTTAAAAATTGCGGAAAGCGTTTTCATATTCTCGTTTGCCAAAAAGACTTTGGTCAAGAGTTAGTCAAACTAATTGGTAAGTTCACTGTAAAAAGCAGTGTTATGATGATTTTCATTTCTTTTACAAAGGAACAAAGGTTTTTAATAACAATAATATGTGACTCTGCCGTTTTATTTGGTGTAAATTGTAGGACCAAAAAATGATCCACCAACGATAGTACAAGAAAAGGTTTTAGGGTTGATACAGTCATGGGCAGATACTTTCCGAGGTCAGCCTGAACTCGTTGGTATTGTTCAGTTGTATGAAGACTTGAAATCAAAAGGCATAGAGTTCCCTATGACAGATTTGGACTCGATGGTACCGATCCTCACACCTAAAAGGGTATCTCACGATTTACTTCTGCAGTTAAAAAAGAAAAGATATAATATATCGTACTTTCGCGTCTCATTAATTTGTTTTTGAATTCATGTAGAGTGTAGAGACAGAGCCGATTTTGCATCCAGTCAACCTAGGCGAAAGACACCAACCTCAACAACAACCACATCAACAACAACTACAACAAGAGCCACCACCACCACAACAGGTACAAATGGTAAGCAGGACATACAAGCGTCTTATTTAGAATCATCTTTTTTTGCCTGTATGCAGATGATACGTACCTACTGCAAATTTGCATAAATCTCTATGCAATGCAATGCTGTAGTATATATGCTGTAGAAGTGGTATCGAATTAGCATGATGAGGTGCCACACAAAACAAATTATTGGTACCTTTTTTCACGTCAAAAACTTTCACATTTTAAGTATTTAACTCAGTTTTAGGTTTTATCTTCTTTTATGCCACACGTACTTGCAAACATTGGCGAGATGTTGAGGGCGTCACACAGTTTATAAATGAGACACTTTGCTTTCTTGTGTGGTTTTCGTTTTAACGAAAAAATCCTACGTAGTCCATTGACATCAAATTAATTGTCAGATTTACTTTAACGATTATGATTATGGTAATGATAATCCCACGTATTATTTCATCACAAAAGCTGTATTATATTACGTGTTGTGTTGTACTTAACGAATGCATCATATTATCTATCACATCACGTATACATGCACTTTGTGTAATAAAAAGTTGTGAATAACAAGTTGGCATCTGTTTTGGCAAAACACAAGAGAAATCCTCAGGTATTACTAGGGTCTGACTGAAGACTGAGGAGCACTTTTTTGTTACACTTGGCTGCAGATTGGACACAGACAGCTGAGTTTGTCAAACATGAGTGATCACGGCATGAAATAATAATAAGAATAAAAGTTCCCTTTTAGTTAGTTAGTGAAAATGCTTTTGCCAAAAAAAGGAGTATAATATCCTCTTTTTTCTCGCGTTGGATTTTAGGATTGATGATGATGATATATGGCATTTACTCACTCATTCCATTCACTCGTCTTGTTAAGGTGGTAGTACTTAGATTAGTCAGGTGCAATGATTAGGGTTGCGTTTGCATTACTCATCGCATAGACTTGCAGGAAGGGAGGCTCAAACATAAAGCAGAAGTGGAGTTCATGCACATTAAACACCATTGTTAGAAAACCCCATTGTTTCAATTTTGCACTATCCATGTAGGCATGAACACAGTATCGTATCGTCACTCGTCAGCAAGCAACTTTGCTTATTGTGATTGTGACTTTTGACTAGGCAGGCACTTGGCAGCTAGTTGCCCTGTTTTTCTTTTTGGCAAAATAGTATATATTTTTATGCAGTGTTCTAATTTTAACATATTTGTTAAGTAGCAAAGTTAAAGATTTGAATATGATTTCGCCACCTTCTACAGCATCGTCTTCAACAGCAGAAACCCATGGTCAGTCTAATAACGATGTAACTGCAATTAAACCCCCACAGGTTAAAGTTACGCCAGAGCAGTTGGTAAAAATTAGGAGAGACTTGGATATAGTTCAAGGAAACATGGCTGTCTTTGCGGAGATGCTAAGTGAAGTGAAGCCTGGTCAAGAAATACCTTCCGGTGACATGGAATTGCTAGAAGTCAGTTTACAAATGCAAAAGTTTGAATATTGCCATCTCCTCGTGATTAAGAATATTATGTTGAATACATTTTTAAAATTAAAATTAACTTAATTTTTATTAAGGAATTGAATACAGCTTGTAAAGAAATGCAAAGGAGAATAGCCGAGCTTCTATGTACAGTCTCGTCGGACGAACTAACTGCAGAAATGCTTCACATTAATGACGAACTAAACAACCTATTTCTTCGGTAAACAAACGGATTAAATGCGACTTTTAGCACTGCACATGTTATTGTGAACAGCCAATATTTTAAACCGTGATTTCTTCTGTTTATTAATAGATACGGTCGCCATAAGAAAAACATTGAAAAGACATCCGGTAGCGGAGGAAGTCAACCAACCGGAAACAAGGACGAGCCTTCCTTGATTGATTTTGGAGGTGGTGATCAGTCTGCTGCTAACCTTGCATCAAAGATTGGTGCACTCAATGTTAGTGGTGGAAATCCTTCGTCAGGGGCTATTCCTAAAACAACCTCTCATCCTAAGAAGGAGCCTGACGATTTTGATATGTTTGCTCAGTCAAGGGGTGCCACGTATGAAAAAAGTAAAACGAGGTGAGTTAAAAATATTTGTATACCCATGAATTGTAACAATGTAAAGTTAAAACAACTGCACCTTGTTCTAGTGGAAGCACGTACGCTGACAACACAAATGTTGACCAAAAAGTAGGAAACTTGGGAGATGCTGCCAGGAATAAAGAACCTCTGGAAGTAAGTTTGGGAAAACATAATAATACACTGGGGAACTTAATGTTATTTGCTTTCTTTCCATATTGATCGGCTTGTCGATTTAAATCTGACGTTTGACGTATATTTGATAATTTTTATAATGTGAGAATTCTTTTTCTTATTTTTTGTTTCTTGTTGGGTGAAATTCTGTTTACGTTATTGTTTGCCTTCCTTCTGTGTCCTTTTCGTATATTTTTCTGTGTGTCCGCTGAAAGGATGAGGATATACTCAAGGTATGTTTGTGTCCTGTACTACTGTCTGAATTTGAGATCTGTGCATGATATTTATAATTTATAGTTTTTGAGAGTGAAAACTTATTGTTACTTTTAATTTTCAGACACACCGAGAGTCAGATTTCGACGAGATGGAAGCATGGCTTAATGCTAATGTATGTGTTTTATTTCTATTATTTTGTTATTTTTTATTTACAATCAGGCATGTTCATGACATAAAAAAGCATCAAATCTTCAACAATTACAGCAACTAACGTAAACGAATTAAGTTTGTTTCATTTGAATGAATTATTATTGGATTGTTTTTCAGCAGCCACCTAAATAAAGTGCAACCCTTGCACATAATCAGCTCGTAGAGCAATAACTATAAACAATACTACTAGGTATTATGTGATAACTAACGACCGAAATTACCTCTTTGAATTCTTAAAACTGTACTTGGTAAACCCCCATTCCTTATCAATAACTTGCTTACGTTATTACATTATTATTTTGCACCCAATTTAGTTATTGATCGCTCTTTAGTGTTCTGTGGGCGGCTGGTTTCTGGTTATTGGAGATACTCTTTGTATCAAAGACCCCCTTGTTGATAAATAGCATTTAGTTGATTGCTCACACACTGCGTTGATAGAATGTGTAGCTTTGTGTGTTAGCGTTTTTTTTTATTTCATTTACTCCACATAAATGTTATACCTTCATCTTTTACACTAGGTGCACAAAATGTAATCTTGAGCAGTAAATTAGCAAGCAGTTTGCATTTTGATGTGGGCTTGGGAATATGGGATTTCTCCTAACTTTCAATATTTCAAATAACTGTCAATGTACATGTATGTGTTGCACCACCGAAAATTTGATGCTGCAATTACAGCTTTATAATATTTCTCTTCAATTTAATATAGCCTCCCGCCGGTGCTGTACCATCTGCAGCAGCAGCAGGAACAGCGTCCCTTACAAGTTCGGAATTCGATAAGTTTTTAGCGGAGCGAGCAGCAGCCGCAGCCTCATCACCAGCTTCCGGTGCAGGGGGAAGTACTAAATTGGATAAAAGATAAAATATCTCAAAGCGTTGTGTGGACTGTGAATTTAATTTCATTTGTTATATTTGGTTAAATGATAGACTTTTCAATTTTCGCTGTGTGTAAGCTAAAATCAAACCTAATTTCATGCTGTGGTTGTGACTCGGGATGTTACCTTCAAAAGTCTTCAGAATAGTCTATGCAAAATGCTATATACATCAACAGAACAGAATTATTAATGACTTTAAGTATTTTCAATTGTGCTTTCTTATTAAAATTTTACACCACTCCTGGAGAGTAGTAGTTAGTTTTGTAGGACTAACAATGTGCAGATATAGTACCGTAGTTATTTATTAACATGCATTGTAGCAGGTCTTCTTAAGTATGCCGTATTATTGTGGTGTTTGATCATATAGTTTTCGACTTGTTCAATATAGTTTGTAACTTTGTGAACTTCAGTGTATGTATATTCTGTGTAGTGTGCAGTGCGTCATTGTGTCATTAACATGTGTTATATGAATAGGTGAAGCCAGAAGCCAAAACTCATGTTTAGAAGTATGAATTGACCCCGAAAGTCTTTAAATAATTCAAATTTTCAATTGTGATAAGATAATATTATATGAATGAATCCAACTCTTAAAATTTGTCAATAGCACTAATTTAATCCTTCACATCCAACATCATTATCATTGTGCTATGTAGTATGAAGTAAATCCATTTTCCACATTTCCCTAATATTGAATCATTGTTACAACTATTGTTTGCTGCAGCTGAAGCAAATCAACAATTCAAGTATTATCATTGTTTTGATCCAGATATATTCTATTAACTTTGCATCAGGGTAAACTGCATGCTTTTAAACTTTTGTTTGTGTGAATAAAATGTATAGAAGTATAGATACATACTCTATTCAAATTCCATTAAATGTAAATCAAATACATTTATTATTAAATGTAATATTCAATATTGTCAAGTTTAACAATATTAATATTGACTCGTAAAATAACGGTTTATTAATATTATGTTAGGTCACTACTATTACGACATGTTACAAAGTAAAAACTTTTACCTTATACCGCGAATTCCTCAACTATATCACGAATAAAATCAGTTACAAATTGATAATTTATCAACTATATACATGTAATTAATAATTAGCACATGTTACACCATCATTTTTATACTACTTCTAATCGGCAGAATTCATGAATTTAATTCCAGCAGCTTGTAGTTCAAGGTGAGAAATTATCTCATTTTTCCTCTCAACGATCCGTTTGAGCTCCCCAATTACTCGTTCTGATTCTCCTTCAACGCATTGCAACTGTCGCTCCAAGTCACGAACTCTTTGACGAAGCCATAATTTTTCTTGATGATCCCTGCTATCTGAAGTCCCTTCCAATGAAGTTTGTGGAAGATAGCTTGTTGCTGAGGTTGGTTGTCGATTTGGCACAATTTGAAGCTTAACCTTACCATCCCCTTCCGTTGAGTTTATGAAGCGTATTTCATACGAGATTGATTTTCTTGACTCCCGACTGGTGTCAGAAATGTCCAAGTTACCTTTCGAGTTATCTGCCGAAGTAACAGAATCAAATGACATGTTGGAAGAGGAGCGAATGAAACTGATGATTCTACTGTTACAGGTCGAAAATACTCTGAAGTCGAAAACTCCTCTGTGACTTCACCTGAAATGTATCATAGAATATTTCTTTTTTTATTTTATGACAAAAAATGCAGTATGAAATATGCAACACGTTTTAAAAATTAATGGGAATGAGGTATTATTTCACCATTAAAATACTCTGTAATAAATTCCATGAGAGAATCCTCAACAGAAGATGTAGAATTATTCTTCTTCGAATGTGCAATTGGTAGATTCAGTATTTTTGTAGTTTCAAATACATTGATTCTCGGACGTTCCTCATCTGTTGTGTCTTGAGAAAGGCCTTCTCCAAAAAAATCATAGCGAAACTTTCTATCATCCATATCTGACTACGCTACGGTTAGCGGTTTGCTTTACACTGTTCGAAAGTAATGTGAAATGTAACCACATACAAATGGTATGAAACAAAATCGCCAGAAGTGGAGATTTACTGATTTGATTTCAAACAAAGAAGCTTATATGGCCTCTCTGATTTCAAACGCTTGCAGTATCCGCAGATAACTTCTTTTCCCCAATTGCGTATTGTTTGTTGCATAGTGCTTTAAATTGACCTCAAAATGGAAGGACGTTGTTGCTATTTGTACATTCCTCTTTGCATAGTGAACCGCTCTGAAGCGTGCTTCTCTATCAGGGATTTTTAATTAATGGTAGTAAATAAATTCTGTAAAATGTGTAGGGAACGCAGTCTTTATCTTAAGAGTTTAAAGGAAAAACTGAAATAGCTAAATCGAAAGCGGTTCTATGCTAAACTGAAAGCGGTTCTATGCTAAACGGAACTACCTATTCCCTAATTACCTTAAATTTCCTTAACTATTCCCTAATTACCTTAAACTTCCTTAACTATTCCCTTATTACCTTAAACTTCCTTAACTATTCCCTAATTACCTTAAACTTCCTTAACTATTCCCTAATTACCTTAAATTTCCTTAACTATTCCCTAATTACCTTAAATTTCCTTAACTATTCCCTAATTACCTTAAACTTCCTTAACTATTCCCTAATTACCTTAAACTTCCTTAACTATTCCCTAAATACCTTAATTACCTATGCCTGTACTTATATGCCTATGCCTGTTCTTGTATGCCTATGCCTGTTCTTGTATGCCTATGCCTGTTCTTGTATGCCTATGCCTGTTCTTGTATGCCTATGCCTGTTCTTATATGCGCATGCCTGCATACATATACATAAGTCGGCTTCGGACCCTCAGCCACGGAACCTCACTCTCCCGTTCACCCATTCCTATAAACTTAGCTAAAGCTGCGTTAATAAAATGATGTATAATTCTTTACATGTTGAGATGTAATGCTTCGTGGTTAGAATCTTATCCAGCTAGTGTCATTCAAGTATAAACTGGGGTATCGTGAGACTAAAACTTGATAATAATAATGATTTTTTATTATTGTGTATGAAGTTGTGTGTAACTTCTATTTTACATAGAAATGCCTTGAGTGTGCTTTTTAATGTCATCACTTTGTATGAATGTAATTCACTAAAATCATAATCCAGTTCATGAAGAAAAGTACGTAAAGTTTGTAAAATTTATTTGTCCCAATTTTATTAAAAATTGAGTTAACAATAATAATGCTGTAGTTCATATTTTCGGCTTCACATGACACACTGTATGTTGTACAAATAATTATTATAACATGTTTTACTTAAATAATACCTTACTTTTTCTCCTAATTAAGTCAAATCTCTTTCTCCCTGCCCTGTTACTGTTTTCTCCTTTGCCCCCGTCCCGTTCTTGTTTCTCTGGTTTGGCTAATGTATTTTCGATAACTTCGCTACTGCTGAGTCCATAGATATCCCCATTAAAATATATTTCCTTGTAAACCCTATAAATTCCATAGCGCGGCTTATAGAATGGAGCATAGACTCCAAACGCTCCAATTTCACGTTTACTACGAAAAGTAATTCTTGAGCCATCCTCTTCTAGACTGGAAATTGGCGTTGATGCAGAACTACGTAATTCTAACGATTCGTGAGGATAGTTTAGAAAAAATGTTGTTGGAGATGGTGGAGGGGGAGGAGGAGGCGGCGGAGGTGGTCGAGAATAGTTTGGGTCAGGTTCATCTGGCAAAATAGCTGTTGAAACACAGCGATATGTTCCATAGTCATCGGGAGTGTAGTCACGAACACGAAGGACTGATTTCCATTTCGAAATGCTGTGAACTGTGACTCGAGGGGCAAACCCATTCCTAGAGTCATAAAAGGTGCCATACGGAAGCAGTAGAGAATTCGGTGGAGGAATCACATGCCAGTAAATTTGCTAAAATCATGAAATTCTGATGTTACTGTAAAACCCCATATTAGTTAATATAATTAAAAACATACGTACCTGAACTAAAATAAGAAACTGAGGAAATTCGCATATTACTTCCAAGTCATTCCTTCCTCCAACATTCACGTTAAGCTTAAGCTCACCAGGTATTCTCACCAATCTCAAAAATGGTGGTGGTGGTGGAGGTGGAGGAGGCGAGTATATTGGATGATGGTGGTGGAACGGTATCCTATTTTGCATTCTGATAAATTGATTATCAAAACCAGGAAACTTGCTTGGCTTGAAGTACTGATCAAAATCCTGTTCACTTGAATGAGCCTGCTCATAAGCAACGTAGGATTCTCTGAGGGGAAATTGGTTGGAAGTTTTCATTAGTCGGATATTGTCCTGGATAAACTGAGAATTGAATAACGATTTAGCGGGGGGCGATCTAGGACTCGTTTCATTTATCTGTTGACTGTGATTGCTAGTGCTCACTGCCAGTACTACACAGTATTTTAATACTAAAACAAATACGGAGAAGGGTGCACAAGGAAATATTGAGCGTTTTAAAGTCATGATTATAATAATTGTTCTGTCTCAACTAATGGTTTCTCTAAGACTGAGAAGTGGTGTTATGGCATGGGTGAGGTATATATAGAATCATTTTCTTAAACTCTTTAGTCAAAAATATCATTAAACTTTTGAATATGAAATTAAGCAATTTAATTCGTTTTCACAAGATCTTTTCATTTAATGTATTTCAACGAAGTAATGCATTCGTTTATGAGAGAGTCCCCGGAAGGGAAAAAGTGAAATCCTTGAATGAAACTGATGTTAATGATGCATATTTGAGCGAATATGTATGAATCTTTCCGTATTTATTTTTGCGTTTCTTCATTCTAATTTAAAATGGTCATATTACAAATATGACAAAAATAGTGTCACGGTCGGTTTCATTTTACGATTAATTTACAAACAAAGGGTACGGTATGATAATGCAATGCAAGGATAGTAGTCTTCAAGTAAGAAGTGTAGAGCGAGCTCAAAATGCAGATTGATTTCTGTTTCCGTTCTTTTGATAAGAGTATAAAAATTTGAATGACTTTTTATTGTTGTCGATTTATGAACTAGTCGTAAGGCAAAGCAAAGTCGTTTTAAACTAACGCAACGTTAGGAAATGGATCGAATGTCAATTGAAATAGTGTAATATATTATAAATTTAGATCTTAGAATATAATAATCTATAAATTATATGTTGGTTTCGTGATCGTAACTAATTACACAAGACAGCTAATCATCCCAATTTGTTTACCAAACCGGATGGCCATATATGTATGTATGTAATATATAAATATCTACTTCTGTGATCATGAAATCATGATAAATTAGGCTGGCTATTAAAGATGCTACAAATATTTATTTGTTTCTTAAGGTTGATTGAAATCATTGTTCAGTTCGTACATGTAATAGTGTCAAAGTCGAAACCTACGCTGGCTTGAATCCGACATGGTATGCCAAGGCAATATTATTATGCATATGAGTGTAATTTGTACATTTACGCAACACCACGTTTAACTATTTGAATGTAATCAACGCATTGATTGTTTGATTGATGACGATATCTGAATACGTAAAAGCAGTCTTTGTCTTGCAGGTGAAAAAATTGCCAACTTTGAATCCAACTGCAGGGCATGACCTAATGAAGCAAGCATTTAGTTTGTAGCAATTGTATGTTGCATTTGGTTGAATTGCAGCATGCTTAACACCAAGTTCTTTCTGAGTTTTGTTCGACACGTTGCTCTTTGGAAGATTCTCTGGTTTAGAGAGCCCTCTTTGACTTCTGTCTCCTGTCAGTATTACGGGGTTTCGGGTTTGCACGTATTTTAGACCCATTAGCTCCCACCCATTCAACATAACTTTCAGTTTTTCTTCTAATTCACCAGCCTTGGGAAATATCATGAAGATGTACATAAATCCCATGATGAAACTGAAAGGAAGAGCTAAATAAGCCACTATTGGTAACTTTCCGTGGAATCTAATGCTTCCATACATCACAATAATTAGTCCAATGAATGAAGAAAGCTTGATTGTTAGGAAGGAGAAGCATGCATAGCAGTTGTTGAATTGATTCAAGAGACATTGCAGACATCGGTAGTACAGGAACCTTTTGATGGGTTGCTCTTCAGAAATCCTGCTCCGATATCTACACACACAAAAATTCTTTCATGCAAAACTTAATTAGCAAGAAGAATTAAAAATTGCTTACATCATCAAGTCTGTCCAGAGGGGAATACAGAATGCCACAGAAAAGAAAAAGAATGTATGCGACAAACTGGCAAACCATGCCACGAGACTCATCCATATTTCAAACACAGCGAAAAGTAATTTAGTCCACAGTACTATTTCTGGAGACATCATTGGTTTCATCACTGAGAATATAAAATTGGGATTGTCGGAGAAGTAAAGAAAGCAGGGACCTTGTGCAACTCCATGCCCTATTCCACATAGAAGAAAGATGAGTAGAAATTTTCCAAATAGCTTCATCTTCCTCACGTGCTTGTATGACTGAGCTATCATACGAATTAAAAGCCAATTATTTTCCAGGGTTCACAAGTCACAATAAGGTGGAAAGTCATCTATAACTTACGCAAGAATAATTGATCAAACTGCAGAAAGTTTGTGATGAACTTCGAAATTTCGTCCTCGCGTGCGTAATGGTTGAAGCTATTCCCACAATAAAAGAAGAAACAGATCGCATAAAAGATGTGTATGACAAGTCGCTCCGGGGAAACTAAAAGATTGTCAAAGGAGTCATAAAGTCGATACAAGATGAAAAGCTCATACGAGAAAAGTAAAATTATTTGGATTCGCCAGAGCATAAGTGCTCTTGGATTTGTTGTAACTCTCAACGAAGCAATCTTTCTCCAAGTCTTCCATTCCAGACCGTGGGATTTCATCAGAGTTCCCGACTGTATGAGAACGCGTATGATTGATTTAGCAGATTCATTGAGCATAATTCCGTGTTCAGCAAAAGCAAGACTCAGAAACTTTTTTTTAAAGTTGAAAGTTTGTGTGTTGAACTCCTTATGAGCAAAGAACTCACTCTTATGTACCAGTCAACCGACAATTAAATTCTAAACTGGATTGCTACTTTTCTATATCTACAAGTTCTACTATTACCCTTACTGGTAACTAACAGTTTGTCACAATATAATATGCTACAACATTTCAGTACTTGTGGAATTCACTATGCTTATAGGTATAGTAATAGTCGATAAAATTATCAATTCACATAATTATTCAGTGTGATGTGTATGACAGTTGTGTCACAAATTTTCACCTTCCTTCATCCTTCGGTCGTCGATTTTCGATTCGTGTAATTCAGTAATACGTTATGAACCAGAGGAAAGGGAATATAATTTAAATACATTTCTAGTATTTTCCATATTTGCAGAAACTCGGATTTATTTGTAGATCACTTGTATTTGTAAGTAAACAATCTGTTATGTAGTGTTTTAAAATTAATTGGAGTTGTAGTGCATTGTTGGTTGTGTTGATGCGGCTAGCATGTTTACGTATAGCAGCACAAATAAATATTAGATTAATACCTATCAGCTAATTCTTTGAAGTTGTACATAATTTTGATTGATTGATATATATACACGATCGATGGAGCCATACGATTTCGATCGGGGAATCTACGTAATTAAAAACTCATGGGAAAACAACAAATTGGCAAACTTTGCAAATAATACGAATGCATCGCTATACTACACAATTATCTTGCTAACAAAGAACAAGAACATTAATATTTCTGACAAATTACCTTGCAATACTGCCTTGGAATTGTAATGGGGCAACTTGTCACATGTATTTACTAGGTCATCTGGTTGATTCATTTCATGATACCAACGTGCAGTGTATACCTTCAAAATCTTAAATCTAATGTTTTTAAATCAAATATGCATGAATAAATATTTATGGAACAACTTTGTACTATCTTGACCAATATGAATTCTTGATTGATTGCCACTGGGAAGATTATTATTTTTATTCAAAGTTATTATAGGTAGGTAGTAGGAATGGAACACACTTTTAGAGGAATTTGATGAAACCCATCAATGGTATATACGCTCCTGTTCTTTTCAAAAATTTCTACGTAGGCAAATGGACACTTGGTAGCGTTTTTCTGAAAGTTTCCAAATTAAACAGTAAAAGGGAACTCTGGTTCATCCTTCGCATCATATGTACGTTGATGTTGAAGCTTCACTCGCGACATGACTAGGCCAAACATTTCAAAAATGGGTCCTATCGTTCCTTTTAGTATCAACTCCATCACGGTTCTTGTAAACCAGGCTATGAGATGAAGACATTTAATGATTGGTCGTGCAAACCAAATATGCTATAAAGAAATAAAAAAACAACTTGAGCTTAATTTAAGCTTGAAGCTATACAGCGAGATGAAATTTAAAAATGTGACAGGAGGATTGATCGAGTTATTACCAAAAATGCTAGAATGGCTGATATAGTTGCAATAATGATGGAACACAAGGGAGCTAAAAATACCGTTAGTAAACGATACGTTGCTGCTTGGAAGAAAACAAAGCAGATGTTCGATAAATTCCACACCCATTCGGGTGACTTGAGACTTTCAGGCTCTCCAATAACACTTGTCCACTCCACCTACAAATATATAGTAGTGTTTTATTTAGTTCGATAATAAAAATACAACTTTGCAAATTTTTCAAAATCATGCTACCTGAAGATGGTTATTGACATGCAATGGATCCCGAAGTAACGACGTTGTTTGTTCTTGAGTCATCCCTACTTTCGTTATCTGATTCATGACCATTGCTTTTCTGTCGTTCCAAAGATTAGAGTAGCTCACCCAAAAAACTCAATTTCACTTGTGACGTGGTACAAATCCAAGAATGATAAATTTTGTGCTTTCGCCCTCGTTTGCATTGGTGACCCAAAAGTAAATAAATTTTCCTTACAAGTTTCTTCTGGCAGTCCAGAAATTACACTGACAATCATGAGCATGACGGGATGTGGGAAAAAGCATGAAAATCATTTCTACATACGTTTGTTTTGTCACTGTTTTGACAAGCGGTTTATCAAGATAAAATGTTTGGAAGCAGTAGTAGCAATTCATATATTATGAATGTTATTATGGTTCCAAGTTTCAGCTAGAAAGAAAAGCAAAAGAAATATGAAAAGAGCGTGCATACGTGTGGCCGTGGCGTGATTTCATCCATTTTTGTCAGACAAAATAATATAATGATTAAAGTACGCATCATTTGTGATGATCTCGTACCAGGTACGGTACACAAGAATCGCAAAATTATTAGCGAGCCCACGCATAATGTATGTACATTTCTACATGCAATTTTGCTTTCATGTTATATGTATCTTTCCAACGAATATTGTGAGAAAAATTATCTAGAACCAAACACCAATAACTTTGGACAGGCATGGACAATAGAGTCTACTGATTACAATTTTTCAAAATCTCAGCAAGATGCTACAGTTCAGTATTGTTTTCTTAGAAAGTTGATGTCTTCACATGACGCATGAATTAGGTAGCCAAGAAAATAGTTATGATGACTTCCGTACAACTTTTATATTATGTATTGCGCTTAATAAAAGTTTATTTTCTGCTTACTCAACTAAATTGATCTACATAAATCTTAATTACGGATATAATTTAGGAGATATTTACACACAATGGCTTCCGTATTGACAAAACCGTCTTCGTCCCTACCCTGCTGAGTCTGAAGATATCAAAAGATTAGAGGTGCATTGTTGGACAAAGTAAGTAACTTTATTGTTGCAATATTTCGTGGGTTCATTTCTTTAAACTATTTGTTTAATAAATTTTATTTCGATACTAATGTAATTATTGATTGAATAGAATTGATGTATATAATAGAAAACCAAAAAAAAATTCGTTGTAATCAGAATCAGGGTGTATCCGATTCATTAAAACCAAAAGTCAACCAAAGATGATTGTTTTTCCTTTCATTGTTCGTTAGGATACAATGAAAAGGCGCATTTCCGGTATATAAATATAACTCATGACGAACCAGCATGATTGTATAGGAGAGATCTCGTCTGTATTTATTTAGCACTATTTATCAATCCTAAAATGTAAAGTATAGTGGATTGTTCTGTGCTCTAGTTGTAACACGAGGTACTTTTTGTTTAGGTTTAAACAGTTAAGTTGTTGTAACAAAAATCTTCACAATACATTAAAACTGAAGTGAAACTAAAATCGGTGACGTATATGTTAGGAATAAAATAATCATAACGATTGCATTCATTAAATTATGTCTTATATTAAGTGAAATAATAAGCGCCTATTAATTGTTTCTTTAAATGGTTGACTGCTGCAAGATGTATTGTACAGTATTGCTTTCTATAACGTAGTATATGCGAATCTTCATGACGTATGTTTCTGTAGCAGTAATAAAGTATATAATATATACTTTGATTGATTTGTGAATTTATATTGCTTATAAAACATTGACATTGTTGGTTATAAGTGTAGCGAGCTTAGACATCGACGACATGTGAAGCAAGAGATGGGGATTTGCTGCGAGGGTTCTGGATGAGAACTTTGTGACTGCCCTCTTCATCGACAATGACAGAGGAAATGAGATTTTCATCAGTGTCGTCTTCCTTCTTGCTACCACCTTCTTGTCCTTCTGAGGGCTGGCTTCCACCGGCTTGTTGATTTTTATGCTTTCTCCATGCATTCTGTATGAGCCTTGCACAGTACTCCTCACGTTGACGCCAAAAGGGTTGAGCTTACAGGTTCATAGCCTGGACGATCCAATGCCACTTGGACTTCGTTGATTTCTACGGCTTCCTCAATTGCATTACCCTTACGAGCGAAGAAGTCCTTTGTGAGGGCATCCAATATATCCACACAATACATCATATCACCTGCAGAAAATCCCATTAAGACAGCTATTAGAACACCCCAGGTGCATACGGACGGAACAAATTAATACTTCCATGCATAGACCGATATTTTTTACCTTTGCAAATAGGAATGTCCATTGATATAATTTTGTATTTATTAGGTTTATGAATTTGCATAGGTGGTTCTAGAACATCCAGAAAGTCGGAAAGTTGGTCATATCTAATGTACTGCGTACCATCTGGGTCAAACTGTGCCCAAATCTCATAGTACATGTCATAGTCATCATCTGTCAAGCCCTCTTGGACTTCCTCAGTGGCTTGAGAGTAGTTCTCCAAAATGACGGCAATGTACATGTTAATAATGATAAGGAAACTGATAACTAGATAGGCAAGTAGAAAAGCTATTCCCACTGTGGTATTTCCACAGTCTCCCGCTTTCCCAAATTCTGGCTCAGGGTCATCGCATTCCTCCTCATTTATGATTCCATCAAGCACTTCGGCCCAACCTATCAAAGAAAAGAGTTTTAACTTACATATTAAGCCCAAAGCCATTGCATAATCAATAGTGGCAAAAAGTATTCTTATTGTAAGAAATACAACAATAACAGAATGGCTACAGTTACCTGCTGAGGTACTCATTTGGAAAAGCAATATGATGGATTGTCCAAATGTTTGGAAATTATATACATCGGTGAGACCCGCTCTCAGTTTTACATTCATGAAGAATGACATTCCGAAAATTGAAAATATAAACATCACCAAGAAAAGCAGCAAACAAATATTGAACAGAGCTGGAAGGGACATGGCCAATGCGAATAACAATGTTCGAATTCCTTTGGCTCCTTTGACAAGACGCAAGACTCGACCGACTTTGGCTACCCTCACGACTCGAAGGAGAGTAGGGGAGACGAAGTACTTTTCAATCAAATCACTAAGAAGCATACCAGCAATGGAGAGAAATACAACGACCAAATCAAAGAGGTTCCATGGTTCAGTAAAATAATGATGTCGAAGTGCAAACATCTTCATAAAACATTCGCATGTAAAAATTGCAACAAATATAGAATTGACCACACTCAAGAAGTTGTCCCATGCCTGTATAAGGGACAAATGCAATCCATTAAGGAATATATAACAAAGTAATAAACAGAGTTAATATTTCTGGGAATTGAATTCTATTTTTAACCTGTGACATTTGGTAGTGATCCATAGTCATTGTTAACATATTGAGTCCGATAAACAACATGATGATCATGTCAAATTTCTGGTTTGTAACGACATCAAAAAGTATAGCTTGGGCTTTCCACTGCAATTTAAAAACGCATTCAGATACTGAAATTACAATAGAACGTAGGTAGAGAACAGACAATAGTAATTTATCCTCCTCACCCTTGGTTTAGGAATAGCTTTTATAGGCTTTTTGTTGCCCATCTTTTTCATAGCCGCGTAATACTTCTTTTGATCTTCTGTCATGAACATTTCCATTGACCCACCGGACTTTTTCTTTTGCTCATTAAAGTTGTCAATGATCACACCGATAAATAGATTCAGAGTGAAGAATGAGCCGAAAATGATGAAAATCACGAAATAGACGTACATTGCAAAACTCGTTTCGCGATGAGGCTGATCATCAATTTCCCTCGAATCAATCGCATCGTTCATTATGCCAATCCATCCTTTAAATGTTGCAACTTGAAACAGGCAGAGGTATGCCTTGCCCACATGGTCAAAGTTCATGACTGAGTTTTCCCATGTAAAATTATTAGCAAGACATTCTACTTTGTTTCGAATGATTCTGAAATCAGGGCGACTTCCGTCCTCCGGGTCAATGCACTACAAAACAAATATATAACTAGATTATAATACGAGTTATAGACTTAATGACTTTCACTTTGTGTAAATTTACCTTATGAAACTTTCCATTGAACAGTTGGACACCCATGATGGCGAAAATGAGCCAAAATATCAAACAAACCAACAACACGTTGAAGATACTGGGAATGGCTTGGACCAAGGCGTTCACCACGATTCTCATGCCCTGCATTCTAGACATGGCTCTCAGAGGTCGGAGAGCTCTTAGAGTCCTCATGGTTTTGAAAGCTTGAACACTTCCAGCTCCGCAAAGAGCAGCTACAAAGTTAATGAGGGACACCATAACAATAACGAAATCCAACCAGCACCATGCGTTCGTGAAATACGCTACAAATCCTAATGCCAGCCATTTGATCAACATCTCAAAAAAGAAGATAACAGTAAAAATTCGATCCATGTAGAAGAGTATATCCGTTAAAACGGGATTCTGGGGTAGATGAACATCTTCCAAAGCTAATGCCAGAGACGACAACAAGATCATTATAATGACAGCACTTTCAAAGTATTTGTTTTCAATCAATCGGAACGTTTTGAGACGAATATTAGCCCAGGCTACTCCAAATGGAGTGTCATCGACATTAAATACGGGGAAACGCTCGTAAAAACGAGGTGGCATACAATCTGCTGGATACTCTTCTTCCTCCCCTTTCGGCGCTTGTACCGCTTGTTCCCCTTCACCGGTTTCTTCTCCTTCCTCATCCTCAATCCATTCTAAATCTTCTTTTGACATGTCTCGTTTCTCATCTTCGTCATACTCACTACCATCTTCATTAGGAATTCGCTTTTGCTTTGGGTAATGTGTATGTGACCCATACGATTTCATTGAGAGCGTTTCTTCATCCTTTTTAGGGACTTCCGGTTCCTGCTCTTTCATTTGCTGAAGATTATTCATCAATTTTTTGGTGTTCATGACAAGTCTTGCTGTATCAGCCAAGCGTGGCCTTTTTCGAGGTGCTGTGTTTTTCTAACGCGCTGCGGCAGCGGCCGCCGCCTCCGCTTCCGCTTGCTGAGCTTGAGTGTTCCTTGGTACGATTTGATTTTTTGCACGAATCAATGATTCCACAATCTCACGGATACATGCTCTTATTCCTGCTTTAACCCAACGGATGAATCTTCCTATTCGGGCAAAAGCTTCAGCTATTTTGTTGGTTTCGGCGTCGGGAGCAGAACTGAGATTAGATGCGCCGAAACTGCTGAGCAACAAGGCTAAGAAGAGATTGAGTACGACCAAGTTTCCAATCACGACTGTCGCAAGGAAAAAGGGGACACAGGCCCCACCAGTTACAAGCATACAGTCCCACATGGATTCAATCCATTCCCCACATAACACGCGGAAAATGATCATGAAAGAATGGCCAAAATCAGTAAAGTTCCAGCGGGGTAACTCTGCTCCAGGAAACAAATGCGTTTTATCTGCGCACCAACAATAATAATCGTAATCAATAAGAGCATTGAAGCGCATCGCTAAATTAAATAAAGATATAAATACTATTTACCAAAGTAGTTTTTAGCAAAAAGTTGCATTCCCATCACGGCAAAAATGAATATAATGATGACCAAGACAAACACCAGGTTACCCAATGCACCCATAGTTTTACCCATGATGCTAATTAAAAGATTCAGCGTTGGCCATGATTTTGCTAATTTGAAGACTCGGAGCTATCCAGTTTAAAGACAACAACTTAGCTTGGTTTTACATGATTAACTGATATGAATAGTTTACAAATTATACTACCTACCAAACGGAAACTTCTCAATGCACTAATTCCTGGTAAATTGGCGTCCTCGAAAATCACCTCAATCAGGGACAATGCAACAATGATAAAGTCAAATACGTTCCATCCAACTTGGAAATAATACTTTGGACTCATTGCCATCAGTTTGGCTGCGCACTCCACGCCAAAGATGGTTGTAAAAACCTATATAAAATATTTAAAACTTATACACCTTAACCTTAGTATAAATTGTGAATTTGTGAAATAAAGAATGATGCAAGCAAATACAATGAAATATTTAGCTCTAGAATTTTAACCTTGTTTCCATTTTTCAGAGTCATAGCCATTATATAATTTTCTTCAAGTCCGTAGTGATCTAGTGCCATAAAAACGGTATTTACAACTATAGCCAGAGTAATGAACAGTTCCGTGAATGCATCAAACACCACAAAAGCGATGATTTTCTTGATAAAACTCCAAGGAAAGCCACAATCCCACAGACAGAAGATATCTGATATAGAAATAGGGGCATACTGAGTTATTTGCATTTTGATATCAGAGTAAAACTTTAAATTTAAAAGTTTACCAATGCATCTGAAGCAACCCTCGATAAGTTTAGCCTTGATCAGCTCCTTGATATTAACACGTTCACCCTCTTCTTCCACCCCACTCGTCCGACGACTCACTTTACTTTCAGGCCTTCCGGTAGGCTCAAGGTCCTTCATGAGGTCATTGAGCACCATTACATCTATTGAACATTAAACGGTTGAAGTCTGTCCATATAACCCCAAACTTTTGTGACAAAACATACCTTTCCGATCAACTCCAGTTGAGCCCGGATGCAGTTGATGGCTTGAGTATCTTCCTTCAGGTTCCATTCCAGGTTGTTTTATTTTTCTCACATCATCAACGCTGCCAGAATGTTCCTTTTGTTCAAAACCACACAAGTTAGCATCACATCGTTTACAGATAAGGACATGCACATGATGAGTACATTAATTTCAACTACAATCGAACAAACTGCAATACAATACACAACTCAATTATAATTTACGCATGCAATCACAAAAGCGTTATCTCGCAATTTAGACACTAAGAAGCTACAAAGCATCGAGCATATAGCATGCCCATATGAGGGGATTTTATTCATCAATTGGTAATCTCATGTAATATAGGGTAGAGTTCTAAATGTATAATTTATGAAAATTATTTAGTGATTATTAGTTAAATGGTAAAACTGCGAGTTCATGCCTGAGAAGCACTATGAAAAAACTGCTATTAGTATTGTAACAAATCATGAAAGGGTAACAACTACAAATAAATTTGTAATTAGGAATTAAGTCTAAGTAAATCAAAATCGGATATTTGGATTTTGTCTCAGGCATATTAATTTTTTTTGTAATACAATATTCATCTTTTGAAAAGGGTTATGTTGGAATGGAAGTGATTTGGAATTCCAGAAAGATCTGCCATTTTGTTTGACTTGTCAAATCAACAATGTCTGGAGAAAGTGGCAAACATGTAGAGTGGCAGCAATATGATTTGCTTGACTTGCAGATTGCAGAGCAGCAATATAGACAAATAACATCAATCAGTTATGTATAATATTTATACAATGGCACACAATGAGTCAAACATTTAAAGTGGTATTTACTTATTACTGACACACAAAAACAGTAACACCAACATTACAGCATGTTCAAGGGTTTTTTACGCTGCAGGTGGGTTGATGTTTTGAAATTTTTTTGTCTGAGAAATTAAAAATACCTGAGCCAAATAATGTTAATAGAGTAATCTGAGGGAGAGCATTTTAGTAGCGTGCGTAGTAGTAGATTAAGATCATCCGGACGTGCACTTGTCATCATCATGTTCATCTGAAGACTACGGCTTACTCCATCATATTGCTTGTATCCTTTTTCTGTTTCAGCACCATAAAGGTTCTTTGCCCGCTGAATAAGTTGCATTTCCTTTGTGACTGGTTGACCGAACCCACTGTGACGTCCTCCTGCCAGAATGTCATGGGATGTGTATGATAATCGGGATGCGTGTGAGTTGTAAGATGAATGACGAGATCCCAATGCTAAAAATAAAATTCAGGATAAGTTACTCCGTTTTTCGTGTATTGTTGATAAATGCTCGGTGAATTACCAAAACTAGGTAAGGTATGAGTCTGATGGAGTCCGTTACAAAATGGCAAGATAATGGCACCATTCTCCTCGCTCATTGGGGTGGCAGCAGTGGAGTCATCAGCGTACGGCAAGTGTTCCTGTGCATCCATGTAGGTAGAAAGAACCATGAGTTTATCCCGTCCGTAAACCTGAGAGCCACGACGATTGTTGTAAGGACTTCCGGGTAAACTAACACTCGCCTGTTGGGGCCAACGAATGCAAATAGATCGTAAAATTTAATGAGGATTTTTATTGGACACCTCACCAAATGTGACATACATCCACCTTTCTTCCACGCATGCCAGCATGACTCAACTTAGAATGAGATCCAGTGTACGATACGTTGCATTCCGAGTTTACACCTTTTACTTGGACATCCCCAGCTTGTTCGCCGGCCCAGGTCTCGTAACTTCTACTTGAGAATATCGAAGGGGATTTTTGAGGGTCTGCTGGTCCTGCGGCTTCTGTCGCAGCTGCATCCGTTGCAATTTCAGCTGCTACTAGGCGGGCTTCCGCACGAGCCGTTCGAGCCTCTTCCTCAGCCTATTATTACATTATAAACTTGGATACGTAATTTTTTTAATTTTTTCAAAATGATGGCAAATGGCCGTACTCTCATAGCTTCTTCTTCAGCAGCTGCAGCCATATCGTCCTCTTCCGCTTTCTTTTGCAGTTCATCGTAAGACATTGCGACAATAGCCAAGATCAAGTTCACAAGATAATATGAGCCCAAAAAGATGATCACGATGAAAAACAGCATGTGCCATGGTCCAGCCGCTCGTAAAACCTATCCAGCCATTTTAAAATATGTACCAACAGATTAAATTGCTAATATTTGATTTAAAGCATATGCATGGGAGGAAAAGTCGACCCCACGTTTTTGCGTACCTGTTGGTATAAACTTTCCCAGAAATCCTGTGTCATCAACCGGAAAGCAGCCAAGAAAGCCCAGCCGAAAGAGTCGAAAGATGTGTATCCATAGTTTGGGTTCTTTCCATAACCTTGCAAGCACGTGTAGTTTTCTGGGCATGTACTGCAATTAAATAAAGAATCATGCAGACTCCATTCATATACTCCGTCCTAAATTTACTAATTATGGTTAATGTACCCAGCTCCTGATGAATTCCCACACAATGGATAATCCAAATCACCAGAATACAGCCCTTCTGGTGGGGGATAAGGATCCCAGTTTGTGAAATTTGAATTCCAAGCATGCCAGTTAGCATCCCGTTCCGCACCTTCCGAACCGTCTTCTGGGAAGTCTCTCACACATTTCTGCGTCAAGACCCCCATGTAGATTTGAAGTCCCATCAGTGCGAATACGGACAACGCAAACATTGTCAGAATGATCACATCCCGCAGATTCTTCACGGATTCGATGACAGCACCGACGATGGTTTTCAGACCTAAAATTCATAACCATTCATGCATCGTATTCATGCAGACTAATTTAATTACATTCTTGTCCAATCGTCATTCAACTATGAATACTGACCTGGAACGATAGCCACGGTTTTCAAGGCTCGCAGCACACGAAAAGTTCTGAGAGCGGCTAGATTTCCGAGATTTATCCCCATTGTCACGTAGCTGTAAGGTAGTTTCCATAAATTATACTGACATTACTGAACATCAACGATAACAGTACATTTGCATTCAGGGGCAATGTGAGACTACCAATAATTATTGTTAAGAATAAAATGTGCTTGCCTTCGTAATATTCAGCCTGAGTAAAAGGTTGAATCATGTGAACATTGATATTTTAAAAGCTACTCAAAGAAAAACTACTTTCTATTTGCATCGTTAAGCACTAAGCAGTATGATCCAAATTAAATTAACTAAATCTATAAATCGTATGTACACTTTACTCACGCTAAGGAGATTACTACGAAATCTAGCCAATTCCAGGCATCTCTAAGGTATGTAAACTTTTCCAGAATAAATCCACGAGCCATCACTTTCACAGCCGACTCGAACGTGTAAATTGCTGTAAAGACAACTCTACAAAACGAAAAAGTACAACTATCAACTTTACGTACCTCTATTCCATCCTTATGGGAGTACTTATGACTGAAGTTAGCACAGCAGTTAAATAACTTTAGGTTTTACTGCTGCGGTGAGGAACGTCATGATTTCCTCATAACTCATGTCATAACTTTCATACAGTCGTATGATTAGATTACTACCGTATTGATACGAGAAGTACTCTATAATCAAGTTTTGTACTATTTTTCTTATCTAAATTACTAAGGTGTTTAACTAACTCAGTAGACTCAGTTACAGGACTGCTGGGCATAATCATGACCATACAGTTGGATAAAATTGTAGTAATGATGACAAGCGAAAAGAGTCCATGTGTCAAAACGGCCACCGCAACTCTTCGAACTGGGTTAAATGGACTGAGCAAATATACTGCGTCTGTAGCACTGAAGCGAAAGATGTCCTTTTTCTTTGTGACAATAACGAACGTCTGCAAAAGTGGATTGCAAATTTACTACGGCTTGCTTTACTTGTGCATATATTCGCTTTCACCAATTATAAATTAAAATCTCTCACCGGAATGTATGTATAAAATGGGTCAAAATCTTCCAAAGGTATGTTCGCATAGTCTTGTTCGAAAGCCGCAGCCATACGGATAGGCAGTGGCATACCTTGCCCAATTAGCGTCTGGGTGAGGTCCATCATCCTCATCGTCTTCATCATAGCGTGGCTGTTTTATAGTTAATGCATTTGTTAAATACCTTCATGGTAGGCAGAAGTTTATCAATATTTAATTTTTACTATAATGTAAAACGTTAATTGTGTCAGTATACTTGAACTACGTTGTGCAATACTTTTATTTATTTAAATGCTATCGAGCTATTCCATCTAAACAAAATGAGTTGCCTTATATATATTGTGTTTTCAGTCAACAGCAAAAGGTGCAGTTTTAGAAAGCCGACAAGGATTAAAGTGAAGTGAAATTATGAATAAATTTAAACAACATAGCAAGCAACATCATACAAGTTAACAATAATTTAATTAGAGGATTTTTAACTGAAATTTTAATGCGGTTAGGGGAAAAGCTATTCATCTGCATTTACTTCTCTATAGTAGTATTAATAGTATACGCATACGGGTCACGTAATATTTCAGCTGAAAATCGTGGTAAATTTTAGAAATGTTTTGTTAATTTTGTAGCAGTTTTTTCTAATTTCTTGCGACTGACTGTATTACCAGGCAATGTACAAGTTCAAGTTACGATCCTGTAACAACCAAACTTGTACGTCTGTCAGAATTGTCGCAAAGAAAGTGAGAAACAGGGAGTCGTGTAGGATGACATGCTATTTATTACACTAGTTTTAAACTAATGCAGTACACACTTAGATACTATGCATACCTTGAAAGTTATTGGAATTAGTATAGATTACTTAAATAAAGTTTGCGTCATAAAATGCACAGGATGAATTGATATTGGGGTATTTATAAAAGTATGAATGGCTTAGAGGGATGCTTCTGCCAAGCTGGCATGGATCAGTATGGATGCTTGGCATTAATTTTGTTAAAGTAAGTTTACTCGTCATTCAGTAAAAAAAAGTTAACCCCTTTGAGTAATTTAAACGTATGTTTGTAACCTGTGCATTTCTTCATTTCCGTCGTAGCATAGTTTGCTTAATTTCTTGTTTGTTTAATGTGACCCTTACTTCCTTCTTGCTTTTCTTCGTTTTTTCCCATCCTTGAGATTAGATGATTATGGTATCATTGTGAATCTCGTGTAAGATAGGAATTTATGGATGGGGCACATTTTTCAAGAGGGGTTTCGAAAGTTTCCAGATACCATTGATTGAGGCTTTTAGGAATGAGGAAATTGGATTTTGGAAGGAATATTACAGTGTTGGTCACCACAACGAGCAGAGACAGAAGCAGATACACAACGAAATAACACAGAAAGAGAGAGACACATATATAAAGCCACAACATTAGTATACTTACATATTATGAATGTAACTTAATCACATTTATTTGTAAATACAATTACGCATATAAAAATTACTTTGCCCTACTATTTATTCCTTCGATAACATATTTAGTGGTATTGAATAGACAAACAGAGACTTTTCAAACGGATACTGTCTCTTTTTTAATTCTGGACAATTATACAAAGAAAGGAGATAGAAGAAAGAAATTGCTCACTCGTGTGAAATCAAACTACAGATTTTTGCTCTCACAGACAAAACTAAAAGCATTGCTTTCTAAAGAAACTCACGAAACTTTAGGTGCCTTTTAATTTCTTACCAGAGACGAGTACTCATCAATCAAAACATTGAACAACTATTTTAGGTAATATACCAAAAGCTTTCACTACTACAAGAAAGTTGGGGTGTACTCAAATTTACAGTTGTGGTTTTAAAGTTGGTTTCTTGCACATAAAATAGTCAAATACTATTTGAGACTTCATACGTGAATGAAATATTCTAAATCATAGTTGATTGTGCATTTTCAGGGCATCATTTTGCAGCAACGTATTTATTGTAAACTTTAAAAATTGCAAAATGTTACAAACAAACCTCTTCCGCTTTTTTGGCTTCCAGTTCCTTCTTCTTTATCTCATTTTCAGCCATCCGTTGTCTAATTTGTACCATTGAATCTCGAGTGAACGGACGGAAATACACAGGGCGAGCGTCCAATGAGGACGTATCGCTCCCGTGTTCCGACATGACGATTTTAAGTGCTTTCTTTCGTCACTGCACAAATTAAACCCTGATAAAAATTTCCATAATTTTTTAACAAAATCTCAAGTCGTTAGATTGCGGACTTGTCAAACAAACAAAACAACCGAAGTATCAGAATCAAGTATCAAATTTTTTAAATAAAAAATTACTTCGATCCAAGCTGATTTTACTACGATTTATGATGGTTTACTTTGATTTTTAGGTAAAAAGATCAATACAGATATCATCAATGGCTATGGAAATGGGAATACGAAAGGGTGCTTAGGAGAAAGTATTGAGACTTTGAGGGCACGGCCATATGACTATATTACTTTGGGAATTGCAATGAATATATGAATAATACATGCTTACCTATATAGGTATCTATTCTATCTAATAGGAAGCATAACAGCACAGTGATTTTTTGCACAAGTAGTGAGAATATCTTGGAAGAAGGCGTAAACTTTTTATATAACGGAAAGCAGATCTGGTGAGCTACATCGTGTTCTCATATATCAGCAAAGTCTACATTGTTGCTCGAGATCGTGCGTACTACATCATGGTTGGGTAAAAATCAATATTGCTAGCAAACACAATGCTGTGAGAAACAGACAAGTATAAAGAGTAGAAATATAATGCAAAATGAATTTGCAAATCATGATCATTAATGTCAAAGCCATACTGTTTGTGTAGCAGTTTTATTACTTCCGTTGCATAACAGTTGTGTGTATTTGGAATTTCGGAATTCACTGTAAATAGTATAATATTTTGTATGATTTGTTATTAGCATGTTCCAACCCATTCTTTTTATGTGCATTTCCTCTATTTTCCTAAGTACCTTAACCTGGAAATCAAGTAATCACAGTATGAATGAGCACTTTTGGAACAATGTTGATTGGGAAAGGAAGCAGGGATAACGCTTTTTATATACACAGCACATACTTCCCGATACGAACATCAACTTACCAAACCGTTATGCACCGACCGATGATTACGAGCAACTTTCTCCAGCTTCTGACATACTACGCAGTAATACACACGGGTTGTGATTGCTTAACCGAATCTAGTGGTTTATGCAAAGTTGCCTTGGACGTGCTTTGTTAAGCTCGCTGAAGGTATATACCACCCAAATGGTTAAAGAGCGCTGGCAAGAATGAGCTTAGCGAAGTCGATGAAAACTATGCAAAAAGTTTGCTCGCTTCAAGTACAAACAAGAAATAAATTTATTACAGACAGTTGAATCATTATACTGAATAAGGCTAGTTTATTGGATGTTGGAAGTTAAAAAGAATGATTTATTTGAAACGTTGCTTACTTCGGTGCTATCACAAACCGGATCACAACAAATCACGTTGGACAAACTCAATCATTGTAATATTGCTTTCTCATGAATGAATGTAATACATAAAATATATAATTAATCATTAGACAACACACATTTCTTAAAAATCACAATGTAAACTTTGAACTCACGAGAATGAGCAATGATTATAACATTCAAGTGTGTTTACAAATAAAGTTAATAATAATTTGAATGGAAGCAGATGTGGTAACTTTCATTAATACTTTAATGCAGGCTAGTATTCAGGAGCTCTATTAAACTATTTAATGTATTTTCGTACTGTGCGTTTATATTGGAGGTACAATAGAATGGAGGCTGTTTCTTCTTCTATGCAGTAATGGACTATTTGAAAGTTGAGCTGTTGCTGTGTTTTGCTTGTAAAGCAAAAAGTTAATTACCACGCAGAATCACTAACCGGACAAAATCGTACAGTTGCGTAACGCAAAGTTTTGCCTGCATATTAATTAAGTTGACTGTCATAAATACAAACTATTAATTTAAACTTGAGAAGAATGAGAATGGAACAAGTTTTGTATGCGTTATAGTATTCCTTAAATATTTCAGATGTGCATGGTTAATTATGGAATTAATTATTTCGTTGAAAAAGTAAGATATTCTCATTTTATCGGGTTTCCACTTCTCTTAAAATATCTCACCTTGATTTACCTTAAATCGTGAAATTTGTAATTCGCAATAAACCAATCAACTTAGACATCCGTGACGTGGGACGTAGTTGAAGATGATTTGCTTAGAGGATTTTGAATTATAACTTTTGGACCACCAACTTCATCGACAACTATTGCAGAGTTGAAATTTTCCTCTGCTTGATCCTCATGTCTCTCATCTAAAATGTCGCCCTGCTGGCTTGTGGACCGAATATTTTTGTGCTTTCTCCATGCATTTTGTATGAGCCTTGCACAGTACTCTTCGCGTTGTCTCCAGAGCGTAGAGCTAACAGGTTCATAGCCAGGTCTGTCTGGGGAAACATGAACCTCGTTCATTTCTACGGCATCCTCTATAGCGTTGCCTTTACGGGCAAAGAAGTCTTTGGTGAGGGCATCGAGAATGTCTACGCAATACATCATATCGGCTAGAAAAAAGTTAGTGTGTTGATTTTAATCTTTTGCAATAAGCTTTACTTTGTTGTAAGAACATTAATAGTATAGGGGTTATAGGATAGAGATAAAAATAGTACCTTTGCAAATTGGGATGTCCATTGAAATAATTTTGTATTTATTTGGTTTGTGAATCTGTAACGGAGGTTCAAGAACATCCAGAAAGTCGGAAAGTTGGTCATATCTAATGTATTGCGTACCATCTGGGTCAAACTGTGCCCAAATCTCATAGTACATGTCGTAGTCATCATCTGTCAACCTCTTGGACTTCTTCAGTGGCTTGAGAATGTACATGTTTGATGAGGAAACTCATGACTAGATAAGCAAGTAAAAGGCTATTCCCACTGCGGTATTTCCAAGTCTCCCGCTTTTCCCAAATTCTGGCTCTGGTCATCGCAATCGTCCTCATTTATGATTCCATCAAGCACTTCTGCCCAACCTTTTAAAAAACAGTTTTAATTTGTAAATTAAGGCCAACGTTGCATAATGTCAAGAGTATTCTTATTGAAAGTACTGCAGTTACCTGCTGAGGTACTCATTTGGAAAAGTAAAATGATGGATTGTCCAAATGTTTGGAAATTATATACGTCGGTGAGACCCGCTCTCAGTTTTACATTCATGAAGAATGACATGCCAAAATTGAAAATATAAACATCACCAAAAGAGCAGCAAACAAATGTTGAAAAGCGCTGGAAGTGACATGGCCAACGCAAAGAGCAGTGTTCGGATTCCTTTGGCTCCTTTGACAAGACGCAAGACTCGACCAACTTTGGCCACCCTCACGACTCGAAGAAGAGTCGGGGAGACGAAGTACTTTTCAATCAAGTCACTCAGAAGCATAAGCAATGGAGAGAAACACGACACCAAATCAAGAGGTTCCATGGCTCAGTAAAATAATGTGACGAAGTGAAAACATCTTCAGGAAACATTCGCATGTGAAAATTGCAACGAATATAGAATTGACCACGCTCAAGAAGTCATCCCATGACTGAAAAATTAGAAAAAATCGAGACATTAATAAATTTCAAAGTTTTTTTTAACTGTGTCCAATTTGCTAACCTGTGACATTTGGTAGTGATCCATAGTCATTGTTAACATGTTGAGTCCAATAAATATCATAATGATCATGTCAAACTTCTGGTTTGTAACAACATCAAAAAGTATAGCTTGGGCTTTCCACTGCAATTTTCCAAAAATGACCCATATTCACGAATTGAACGTATATTTTTGACATTTATCGTACTACTATATTCTCACCCTAGGTTTTGGAATTGCCTTTATGGGCTTTTTATTGCCCATTTTTTTCATAGCCGCATAATACTTCTTCTGATCTTCTGTCATGAACATTTCCATTGATCCTCCAGACTTTTTCTTTTGTGCATTGAAGTTGTCAATGATCACACCAATAAACAGGTTGAGAGTGAAGAATGAGCCAAAAATGATGAAAATGACGAAATAGACATACATCGCAAAACTCGTTTCACGATGAGGCTGATCATCAATTTCTCTCGAGTCAATGGCATCGTTCATTATGCCGATCCATCCTTTAAATGTCGCAACTTGAAACAGGCAAAGGTATGCTTTCCCCACATGATCAAAGTTCATGACTGAGTTTTCCCATGTAAAATTATTAGCAAGACACTCCACTTTATTCCGAATGATTCTGAAATCCGGGCGACTTCCATCCTCGGGATCAAGGCACTACCAAATATATTAGGTAAAATTATAATACAAATTACAAAATAAACTTAATAATAATTTGAAGTAATTTTTACCTTATGAAACTTTCCATTGAACAGTTGAACACCCATAATTGCAAAAATGAGCCAAAAAATCAAACACACCAATAACACATTGAAAATACTAGGAATAGCTTGAACCAGCGCGTTACCACGATTCTCATGCCCTGCATTCTAGACATGGCTCTCAGAGGTCGGAGAGCTCTCAAGGTTCTCATTGTTTTGAAAGCTTGCACACTCCCAGCTCCGCAAAGAGCTGCAACAAAGTTGATGAGGGAGACCATCACAATAACGAAATCCAACCAGCACCACGCGTTCGTGAAATACGCGACGAATCCCAATGCCAGAAATTTGATCAACATTTCGAAAAAGAAGATAACCGTAAAAATTCTGTCCATGTAGAAGAGTATATCCGTTAGAATGGGATTTCCGGGTAGATGAACATCTTCCAAAGCTAATGCCAAAGATGAGAGCAAGATCATGATGATTACGGCTGTTTCAAAGTACTTGTTTTCAATGAGTCGGAAAGTTTTGAGACGAATGTTAGACCAGGCTACTCCAAATGGTGTGTCATCGACAGCAAAAACGGGAAATCTTTCGTAAAATCGAGGTGGCATACAATCCGCTGGATATTCTTCTTCTTCCCCTTTGGGCACTTGGACAGCTTGTTCTCCTTCACCGGTTTCTTCTCCTTCTTCATCCTCAATCCATTCTAAATCTTCTTTGGACATGTCTTGTTTCTCATCTTCGTCGTAGTCACTACCATCCTCGTTGGGTATTCGCTTTTGCTTAGGGTAATGTGTGTGAGATCCATATGATTTCATTGACAGCGTTTCCTCTTCTTTTGTTGCAGCCGCCTCTGCTTCTGCCTCTTTCATTTGTTGTAGATTATTCATCAATTTTTTACTGTTCATAACAAGTCTTGCGGTGTCAGCCAACCGTGGTCGTTTCCGAGGTGCATTTTCTGTGCTGTTTTCTAGCGCTGCTGCAGCCGCAGCAGCCTCTGCTTCTGCTTGCTGAGCTTGGTTGGACCTTGGAACTATTTGATTCTTTGCACGAACAAAGAAATCTCCAATTGCTTTAAAAAATGCTCGTACTCCTGCTTTCACCCAACGAATGAATCTTCCTATTCGGCCGAATGCTTCAGCTATTTTGTTCGTTTCGGCGTCTGGAGAAGAGCTGAGATTGGATGCACCAAAACTGCTGAGCAACAAGGCTAAGAAAAGGTTGAGCACGACCAAGTTCCCAATCACGACGGTTGCAAGAAAGAAGGGGACGCAGGCTCCACCAGTTACAAGCATACAGTCCCACATGGATTCAATCCATTCTCCACATAACACGCGGAAAATGATCATGAAGGAATGGCCGAAATCAGTAAAGTTCCAGCGCGGCATCTCAGCTCCAGGAAACAAATGCGTTTTTATCTGCGCAAACAATAATAATCATAATCAATAAGTGCATTGAACCACATCGCTAATTAAACAAGATGTAAATGCTATTTACCAAAGTAGTTTTTTTGCGAAAAGCTGCATTCCCATCACGGCAAAAATGAAGATGATGATGACCAAGACAAACACCAGGTTACCTAATGCACCACAGTTTTACCCATGATACTTATCAGAAGATTCAGGGTTGGCCATGATTTTGCAAGTTTGAAGACTCGGAGCTGTACAGTTAAACCAAAACAAATAATCTTGTTTTACAAAGTCTCATAGAAATGAGTACGACTATATAAATTCTACTACATACCAAACGGAAACTTCTCAACGCACTAATTCCTGGTAAGTTGGCATCCTCAAAGATCACTCAATCAGTGAAAAACGACAATGATAAAGTCAAACACGTTCCATCCAACTTGGAAATAAAACTTGGGACTCATTGCCATCAGTTTTGCTGCACATTCCACGCCAAAGATGGTTGTAAACACCTAAATCAAATAGTTTCAAGTTAAAATACCTGCTAGTTTCAAATATTGGCTACTAAAATTTAACCTTGTTTCCAGATTTCAGTGTCATGTCCATTATGTAATTTTCTTCCAGCCCGTAGTGATCCAGGGCCATAAACACCGTATTCACAACAATAGCCAAAGTAATGAACAGCTCCGTAAATGCATCAAATACCACAAATGCAATGATTTTCTTGATGAAACTCCAAGGAAAGCCACAATCCCAGAGACAGAAAATGTCTGATAAAGAAATAGGGACAAACTGAATTTTTTGAATTTTTAACTTACAATTAGACTAAAACTTTGAGTAGTTTACCAATGCATCTGAAGCAACCCTCGTTAAGTTTAGCCTTAATCAGCTCCTTGAAATTGACAGGCTCACGCTCTTCTTCCACAGCACTTGTCCGGCGACTCGCTCTACTTTCAGGTCTTCCGGTGGTTCAAGATCCTTCATGATGTCGTTGAGTACCATTACATCTATAAATAAATTGAACATTAAACGGTTAAGACCTGCCCACATTACCCCAAACTTTTGTGACATAACCTACCTTTCCGATCCACTCCAGTTGAGCCAGGATGCAGTTGGTGGCTTGAGTATCGTCCTTCAGGTTCCATTCCTGGGGTTTTTATTTTTCCCATATCATCGACACTGCCAGAATGTTCCTTTTGTTCAAAATCAAGTTAGCATCAAGTCGTTTACAAATAAGAAGATGCATACGATGAGCACATTCAGTTCAACTACAATAATTGAACAGACTGACAGTACACGACTAAATGTATATTGAAGCTTGCAGTCACACAAGCATTATCTCGCCACTAAAAGACAGTTGCGGCTAGGTAGGCAGATTTAGCTACCTGGAAGCTAAGTTTAGCTACCAAAAAAGGTAGCTAAATTCTGGCTTACCGGTAGCTATATTCTGCTACCAGGTAGCTAAATTTAGCTACCTTGTAAATCCGCCAACGTAAGCAGGATAGGTGAAGTTTCAAAAATGGTTGAAAATGGTTGATATTAAGTTTGAAAGGTAATTAGGGCACGCTCTTTCGACTGGGAGCGAAAGTTTTACTCTAAACCTCCATCAACCGCATCAAAATGGTAAGGTAGCCTTTAGCTACCGTTCCCTATCCTATCCATGTTAAAGGTAGCGAAATATAGCTACCTGGAAGCTAAAATCTGCCTACCTAGCCGCAACTGTAAGAAAGCAAAAAGCATTTAAAGCAACATGCAGCTCCCAAATTATCATCACAATTGGAAATCTGTTATAATACAGGATTGAGGTTTAAATGTATAATTTCTGCAAGTTATTTAGTGATTGTTAGTTAAATGAGAAACAATGTAGCAAAATGAAATTTATAAAAGGTTAGTTAAATCGAAATTGGATATTTAGAGTTTGCCTCAGAGAATATTTTGGAATACAAAAAATCATATCATCATAAAAGATCTCTTACAAAAAGGAAATGTTGGAATAGAATAAAGATTTTTAGAACTGATTTGGAGATCTACCTTGTCAACTCAACTATGCTGGAGAGAGTGGCAAATATTATGACTTTGTTTGACAGTTTTTCGGAACAGCAATATAGACAAAATAGCACCAATCAGTTTCGTACAATAGGATACAATGCGTCAAACATTTAAGTAGTACTACTACCAATACGCTGACTACTCCAAAAGTCTCGCTGATAACTCTATTAACCAGTAGTTGGCTCAGGTATTTTTTATTTTCTCTGAGAAACTAATTTTCTAAAAAAAACAGCATACCTGTTTTTGTGTGTCAGCTATAAGTAGTACCACTTAAATGTTTGACGCATTGTACGTAACTGATTGGTGCTATTTGTCTATATTGCTGTTCCGAAAACTGTCAAACAAAGTCTTAATGTTTGCTACTCTCTCAAGGCATAGTTGAGTTGACAAGGTAGATCTCCAAATCAGTTTAAAAATCTTTATTATTCCAACATTCCTTTTGTAAGAGATTCTTTTAAGATGATATGATTTTTGTATTCCAAGATTTTGAATTAATATGCCTGAGCAAACTCCAAATATCCAATTTTCGATTTAACTAACCTTTTTACAAATTTCATTTTGCTATACATTGCATTCTCAAGCATGAACTTTCGAGTTTCTCATTTAACTAATAATCACTAAAAACTTGCAGAAATTTTACCATTTAAACCTCAAATCCTGTATTATAAACAGATTTCCAATTGTTGATGATAAATTTTGGGAGCTGCATGTTGCTTTAAATGCTTTTTGCTTCTTACAGTTGCGGCTAGGTAGGCAGATTTTAGCTTCCAGGTAGCTATATTTCGCTACCTTTAACATGGATAGGATAGGGAAACGGTAGCTAAAATTCTGCTAACCTTACCATTTTGATGCGGTTGATGGAGGTTTTAGAGTAAAACTTTCACTCCCAGTCGAAAGAGCGTGCCCGAATTACCTTTGAAACTTAATATCAACCATTTTCAACCATTTTTGAAACTTCACCTATCCTGCTTACGTTGGCGGATTTACAAGGTAGCTAAATTTAGCTACCTGGTAGCAGAATATAGCTACCGGTAGCCAGAATAGCTACCTTTTGGTAGGCTAAACTTAGCTTCCAGGTAGCTAAATCTGCCTACCTAGCCGCAACTGTCTTAGTGGCGAGCATAATGCTTGTGTGACTGCAAGCTTCAATATACATTTAGTCGTGTACTGTCAATCTGCTTCAATTATTGTGTTGAAATTAATGTGCTCATTGTGAACAAATCCGTATTTGTAAACGACTGATACTAACTTGTGTTGCTTTGAACAAAAGGAACATTCTGGCAGTGTCGATGATATGGGAAAATAAAAAAAACCCCAGGAATGGAACCTGAAGGACGATACTCAAGCCACCAACTGCATCCTGGCTCAACTGGAGTGGATCGGAAAGGTAGGTTATGTCACAAAAGTTTGGGGTAATATGGACAGGTTGTAACCGTTTAATGTTCAATTTCTTGATAGATGTAATGGTACTCAACGACATCATGAAGGATCTGAACCACCGGAAGACCTGAAAGTAGAGCGAGTCGCCGGACAAGTGCTGTGGAAGAAGAGCGTGAGCCTGTCAATTTCAAGGAGCTGATTAAAGCTAAACTTAACGAGGGTTGCTTCAGATGCATTGGTAAACTATTAATTTTTTTTACTCTATTTTAAAAATTCAAAAAACTCAGAATGCCCTATTTCTTTATCAGATATTTTCTGTCTCTGGGATTGTGGCTTTCCTTGGAGTTTCATCAAGAAAAATCATTGCCTTTGTGGTGTTTGATGCATTCACGGAACTGTTCATTACTTTGGCCATTGTTGTGAATACGGTGTTTTTATGGCTCTGGATCACTACGGCCTTGAGGAAAATTACATAATGGACATGACACTGAAATCTGGAAACAAGGTTAAATTTTAGTACCCAATATTTGAAACTAGCAGGTTTTTTAACTTGAAACTATTTGATTTAGGTGTTTACAACCATCTTTGGCGTGGAATGTGCAGCAAAACTGATGGCAATGAGTCCCAAGTTTTATTTCCAAGTTGGATGGAACGTGTTTGACTTTATCATTGTGGTTTTTTCACTGATTGAGGTGATCTTTGAGGATGCCAACTTACCAGGAATTAGTGCGTTGAGAAGTTTCCGTTTGTAGGTATGCACAATTCTCTACTATTCATTCTATGAGACTTGTAAAACCAAGATTATTTTGCTTTCAAAAACGTTACAGCTCCGAGTTTTCAAACTTGCAAAATCATGGCCAACCCTGAATCTTCTGATAAGTATCATGGGTAAAACTGTGGGTGCATTGGGTAACCTGGTGTTTGTCTTGGTCATCATCATCTTCATTTTTGCCGTGATGGGAATGCAGCTTTTCGCCAAAAACTACTTTGGTAAATAGCATCATCACACTCAAGAGCAATGTACCTAGTCGATCTGACGCATAACTGAGCGGTTTGTTATTCGTTTTGCAAACCGTAGACACTAATTGTTAATTCTATCCACAAAATATTGGTTTTCAAGTGCAATGAATATAATTGTTGAAAATGCCTGCAGCAAACAATTTTCAAAATTTTGTTTTAATTACAGAAACGCGTAATCCAACAAAGTCACGATTGAAATCACTCATACTCTATGATTTGTTTCCGCATTTTGACAAAAGTTTTAATTTTAAAAAAGTAAATTTTTCATTAGTGTTTTTGCACCACAAACAGTTCTATTCCACGTCGAATCAACTGGTACGTTACTCGTTCATTCTAAATTAATATCTTATTTGCACAACAGCAACTATTAATGGTTTATCCATAGATAAAACCCATTTGTTTCCTGGAGCTGAGATGCCCCGTTGGAACTTTACTGATTTTGGCCATTCTTTCATGATCATTTTCCGTGTGTTATGTGGCGAATGGATTGAATCCATGTGGGACTGTATGCTTGTAACTGGTGGAGCCTGTGTCCCCTTTTTTCTTGCAACCGTCGTGATTGGGAACTTGGTCGTGCTCAACCTTTTCTTAGCCTTGTTGCTCAGCAGTTTTGGTGCGTCCAATCTCAGCTCTTCTCCTGACGCCGAAACCAACAAAATAGCTGAAGCATTCGGCCGTATAGGAAGATTCATTCGTTGGGTGAAAGCAGGAGTACGAGCATTTTTTAAAGCAATTGGAGATTTCTTTGTCGCTGCAAGAATCAAATAAGTTCCAAG
>LJIJ01001452.1:0-44010 GCA_001718145.1 Orchesella cincta
ATAGCACATTCATGCATAGCGACTGATGCATTGATGATGCAGTGCTAATATTGCTTATATGAACCACCGTGATCTAACACAAGTACAGGCAGCATTGGTAATCAGATAAAACTTCGTTTTAAGCAAGATTATCCCTAATTTATTAGATGCTGAGCAAATGAACACTATTAGTTTACTAGTAATTATTATTTCACTTCAGTACGTTAGTTTACATCAGTCAAGGTTTATGGCTCAGTAAGCAACATTTAAGAATGAATCAAAGGGAAGAGCGAGATGGAATACATGAAATGGGCTAGCAGGTTATTTGTTCTTTTATAAACTAAACTATTGTTATTTTTGCACGTGTTAATTTATGCCATTCAAGTATGCATAGTTTAGATGAACACACTCACGTCACGTCAAGTCTTCCAAGAGTACTTTAAATGCAGACGGAAACCAGCCTGATTCAATTTGATATTATAACAATTACTACTCCACGATTTTAGAGCAATTGCAATAATAATCTTTGTGTGGTGTGATATTCAGTTTTCTGTATCAGTTCGTTTTTAAACTCCATAAATTTTACTTTTGCATGGGAAAAAGTATTTATGCTTTTTTATCTATATGTTAAAAGATTCTTGAATTAAAATGTTTCTCTGTGTGGCATCATGTAAATTTTTTATTTTTCTTCTTATACTTTACATATAACGTTGTGCGACGATAATAGTCAATAATTTTTATTTATAATCATTTAAATGTCAAATCAAGCTTCAAGGCTAAAATTCTATCATAGCCATACATCTAACAATAGCTGAAAATATATCACACGCGTTCAATTAATGTACATACAATAAACCATGATTGAATCTTTTCAAGAAAAACGAAAAAATGAAAATACATTTATTTATATCGTTTAGCATTTTAACGAGCAGTTGGCTGGGATGTTGATGGTTGCAGTGCTAAATGTGGTGCTAAAATTGTTTTACTGGAGCTAGTTTCAATAGTATATATACTATTGAATATACTAACACAATCACCAATTTCGATCAATTTCGAGATTTCTATAAGCAATGCTTTCACTTACGTGAGTATGAAGTATGGTCACAATAGGATGGGGTAATGAGCTAATGGTGATGTTATGATAAATATGACTGATTCCAAGCTCAGCTCAGGACTGGAATGCGTGTGTAATTTGATTGCAATTTCTCACTCATTCCAGTTTTGAATGTAAATTTTTTTAAATAACAATTTTTCGCTTACAATTGCAATTCAAAGAAAAATCTCATCTGATTTAGGTTTCCTCTCTTGTCTTATGCAAATCATAAATAAATGTCCTGCGCATCATCCCAAACCAGCGCACTGTGGAATGATTGCAAAGAAATTAAGTATTGCCACACTGCGATAAATGTAGGTACTATTTGATAACGGTACTTAAAAAGTGTCGATTACTAATTTCTTTTGTATTGTATGACACAAAACATATTAGTTGTAAATGCTAAACTAGGAAAAACATGCAATAATTGCAATTATTATTTATTTAACCACTTGAAAACGTGATTTTTTAGTTTATCATGTCGTAATTGAAAATTAAAATGCTGACATTAAAAAATTTGAACCGTGTTCAAAGCAAAAAGATCTTAAGCAGCTCTGCCATTCAGCTTCAATAAAATAAAACATAATTAGATCACGGCTATATTTGTCATAAAGGTGAACTGAAATAATATCTAATGGTGCAATAAAAATATAGTTCCTGAATGTTCTATTTAGTTGTTAGTAGTACGAATTATTGTTACTCCATGCTCATATTTCTTAAATCAAAGCACGAGTTCATGACGGGAAGGGAAAACAGATTATTTGTAGGGAACAAATTGCAGATAAAGTTTACTTTCTGTTGAAAAACCCAGTAGCTTTGTATTATTCCAATTCAATAATAATTTCCCATTATGCCGTTCGTATTTGTCTTTGTCGTTTTCATAATTGTCTCATGTGCAGAAAGTCAAATCTTATCCGATCCCACATTACTAGAGGATCCATTTTCGAACGTCATGTTTAGGATGGACCAATCGATTCAGCCCGTCGTGGATGAAACTGCGAGACAAGAATTTGTTTCACAAGGGGCTAAAGCAACTACAACGTTTAAAAATCTTAGGGCAATGACGTCAGCCTCACAAGCTCCCCTGCTTTTCCTACTGGAAAGTCAAAAAACAGAAAATATGAGCATAAAATCCTATTGGATCACAAATCAAGTTTATTGCAAAAATCTACCACTTTCCGTGCTCCAGTTAATTCTTAGTCTAAAGTCCCTTTCTCTGAAGAGTATTGATAGAGAGCTAGAGTTTCCAGTTCTTCCAACATTTGATGTCGCCCCTACAGCTGCACCATCGGCTGTCAGTATCCCCTGGGAATTACAAGCCTGTCAACGCTCCAGAACTATGGAAGCGGGGGATGAGAGGTCAAAACTGCACTGTTGGAGGTGAAACTGATTGAAGTCGTCGCATTTTTTAGTTTTGAATTTAATTGAACGCTATTTTGCTTAATTTGCAGTAATTGATACTGGAGTTCGACATACTCATGAATCTGTGAACGGAAATATTGATCTTAAACGCTGCTTAGACCCAGTAACTGGCAAAACTACCGTAACTGACGTAAATGGGCATGGAACACACGTTACAAGGCCGACTATATTGTTGGAAAAAAATGCGGATTGGGCCGTGGCTCCCGCACTCCACTGCCATAGTCTGTATGAGCGTTGCTGGTACGGCAGTTTGCTCACAAAGTGACTTGACTGCCTGCTGCCAGCATATGCGCTTGTCCAAAAGACCCTTCAGGCAAATGCATGAATTTACCCAGAATTGTTTCAAATTCCTGGGGTGGTGGTCAAAATAGTAATGCTTTTGGAGATGCTCTATACACATGGGATATTCTGGGCATTTTTGCAATATTCGCAATCGGAAATTCAGGTACAAAAAGAAACCATTCACTAGATCATTCCTTTAATTCTTGACTACTTATTCATAGGTCCCAAATGTTCCAGTGCAAACTCACCCGGTGACCACCCTGGTGCTCTTGGAGTTGGATCTATATCGGAGATCAAGAATTGCTCTTCATTTTCCAGCAGAGGTCCAACTGCAGATGGACGCACAAAACCAGAGGTATCTGCACCTGGAGATAAAGTCAATTCTGCAGACTTTTTGACGGATAACACATACAAAGTCATGTCCGGCACTTCTATGGCTTGTCCACACGTTTCAGGCTAGGTATATATCTTAGTCATATTCCAACAATGCCTTTCATGATATTATGTATAAATGTAAGTATATGTTAAACTAATTAGGTGTCGCCGCATTAATCGTTTCGGATATTACAAACATAAATAACGATATATTAAGGCAAGCTCTTGTGAACTCCTGTAACACTCAGAATCTTGTCACCTTCGCACAGAGCTGTGATAGCAAGCCAACAAGTACAAGCCAATTTCCTAATAACGTGTACGGAGGTGGTTTTGTTGACGCCCTCCGGGCTCACGCCTTGGCTTTACAACTGGTTGCGGAATCACAAAATATATAAATATTTATATATTTTAATGTGAATGAATATGCCATGCCTCTTAATTGTCACTTTGTGCTTAAAATAAAGTTTTCTGCTAATCCATCGAATTTTTATGAAAAATACATATGTAAACATGTCATGTTAATAATTCAGTCCAAATCTGTGCCTTTCGACTCTTCGTAATACCATATATAGTTCTATATTTAGCCTACGCTTACAATCTTTCAGCTTTCAATTTCTCAATGACTCATTGCGTGAACAAAAGTTTTTAGTGTGATATGAATAATGCATACTGATATGGACTTGTTTCTCTTTTTGTACCTACCAGCTACGAACAGATGAAGATAAAAAGCTGACTAGTTATTATAAGCACAAGCAAGTAGCTGACAAGAAAAGAAGCCTGTCTTATAGCAATTCAGTTTTGGTCATTTTCATTTAGTATGCTGGACATTTTTTACGAGTCCACTATGCTACAGTTAGTAGCTCATTAAGAAAGATACACTTACATCAAAACGAAATGTTCGGCGCAGTCTATGTAATAGTAAAAATAATATTATGATGGAACTGCGTGTGTACTTTTAACATAACTTTAAAGGAAGCTCATACATTCATAGTATTATACATGAAAGTTTACAAGTCTGTCTATTTATGCCTAAATATATATATCCAGCCAGCTAAAACATTTCGTGAATACCAATAATGCACTATTCTCATCACAGCGAACTCGTTGTCAGTTAATACTATTCGTTTAATGTAGTGTAAAGGATATCTTCTAACAAACAGTGAGCACCGAACGCTTTTGTTTTTCTAGAGTTGAAGCTGCATGCATCATCATCATCAGCAGCAGATCTTCAGAAAACCGGAATGATGTTGGAAAAAGTGTTTGGGTGTAAAGTTTTTGTTTTTGTAAAAGATAGGTTGAAATTTGAAACTATTTGACAGTGACCCATCGTTTTAGTCAGTATGGGTTGCTCCAAGAACTTACTCATCCAAATCTTGGACTCATTTCTGTTATCCCTTGTCTTCATTTTTCAAAGTGTAGTTTTGAGCCAGTATTTGGTTTACAATGATGGCGATCTCGGAGGAGAAAACGGACATGATGGCTTTGTCTCGTACGAAAAGATACTTTGGCTCATTGGTGATCTAATTTGCTTAACATTGTTTCTCTTGTCATCAATATGCGGATACAAAAATCTTCAGCTAGCTCGTGGTCTCAGTGGCGAGCTTCCACGGGCTCATGGAAGCACTTCGTTAATCAACTACGTTCTCTCTTCAAAGCTGCCTTTATTCTACGTGTCGTGGTTTTGCTATGCAATGCTTCTGGTGACAAAAATCACGGTTATCTTCACGTCAAACTTGCATGAGAAACCGGAAAACTTTGGAACGAGCATGTTCGGAGCTCAAATGCTTCAGTTGGTTATTGGCATTTCCGCTATAATATTCTCCTTGTTGGTGGAGGCACATCACGATGCAAGGCGAAGTGACCCTAAAAGGAATGCCTATCTAAATTCATTGGCCTATGGAATTGCTCTTGAGATATTGGATACGGTATACTATCGAATAATATGCATTTTTGAAATTTCATTCATTTAAAAAAATGAGTTTAGATCCAAGAAAGATGTTTAATTTTTTTTAAATGCAGGCTGATTTCCTTTCGTTTCTCATTCCATCGTTTGAGCATAGTCATCACTCATGTCCAACCTCAACACTTGCGCCGGTTATCATCAGCCTTGCCTCTGTGAATCTAGTCCTGCCAACATTGACCTTGTACAAACTCACAACCACCAGCTTTGGAGAAGTATATCAAGTCAAGTTGGAAATTTTATATGATTCATTACACAACTTTTTCGTGTCCATTCCATTCCTTGTCATCAGAATCTACCTTTGGAATGTGAGCGAGAGGGAGGACGTTCTATTTGCCATTAAAAACATATATTGCATTGTGGGATACTGTCGTGGATTATTCTCAAATGTGAAACATCTCAGATCAGAGCGAAGGGAGAGCTGCCTAGCCAACGCCGACGCCAACAAGTGAGTGTAGTTCATATCCCAGAACCTCAATAATGTAATGAATTAACGCCGGAAGGACAATATATCGGCTGCAATTGCTCCAAGGCCAAAAATGCCTAGGTAATCTACACTTATAAATATAGTGACCAAGTCTATTCTGACTTCAGCATGTCTAGCGGAGTATGCCACCTGGACCATCTTATGCTCGATATATCCATACTATTCTCTGTGTTGTTCAGGTGATAGTCAGGCAGTTTCTATAATTTTTGCCAACGACTTAAATATAACCTGAAATATATCCATATGGAAGTTATGTAATCCGTTATGATTATATTTTAGTAGTCCATTTTCTGATAATCCGATAGTAAGTGATAACGAGTATAACACGTGGAGAAATCATATGGCATATATTAGTAGTAGCTTTTGCACACCAAAAATATTTATAATACTGCTATGCTGAGTAAAACCAGTCTTTCTTCTAACTGTTCTATCTCAAAGTAAAATGCAACAGATTAGCTTTGCTCCTAACTAGCTTGTACGCATCGGAAAAGAGGTGTGCCTTTCTTATAACTGTACAAAAGTCCAAGACACTCTATTTTGTGTAACGACTTGCTACTCTCGATGCTATGGTTCTGGATGGTAGAAACGAAGCGAGTTTAATATTCATCTTCGTGACCCAATCAGACTACTTTTATCTCTCTAGCAACGAAACTAGAAAAGAGTATTCTCTATCCAGTTACAGATACTATAACTCATTAAGAGCATATTTGAAATCTTCAATCTGTGTGCATATGCTTGTGGCGTACTAAGAGCCGAGAGTGGCGACCTCCAGTGGTGGGGCTTCTAGAAGCTGAGCGAACAATCATCGCTTGCATTGCGATATAACGTTTTGCTCATATGCTCATGGAATCCGTATTTGATATTAAGTGGTAAAATGTGTACCATATACATAATAAGATGATTAGGAGATAAAGACGTAAACTTATTCGTTAACATTGTTAATCTATTTATCTACCGGAGCCCTGAACTTATATCTGTTATTGACTGACTAGACAAGCTGTTCCGATAAAGCTCCTCCGTTATGATCTATTCAGGTATACATATAACTTCTTTGGCGATGTAAAGAATCAAGCTGAGGTTATTTAAACTCCAACTGTGTTAACATATGAGGCGTGCGCCGCTGTACTGCTAGCACTCACCCATTTGAAGGAGTCTGACTTCACTCTAATAAGCATCCCAGAATTGTGCCTGTCCGTTTCGGGCTCTTGGCGTACCTAACATTATTACTCATATACATATAATGTTTCAACTCCATACCTCATCAACAAAACTGTTCGACAAGTGCGCAGGATACCTAGAGCTAATATACTCAGAGTGGAGCAATCTCGATAAAACATATTCTTTACCGCTTAGTCTACCTTAGACTTTCCTTATCTCAGACCGTTCCTACCTTGAGCCATTTAAGGCATTCCAAATAGGTGTCATTTCTCATTGCATCCAGATCCTTCATTACACCTGTTATGTGGTCCTTTGTGCACACAACCTCCATGCTGAGCGAGACACAGACTCATCCATAGAGTCTTCCAGTATCTTGCATCGCTGCAAATATGTAAATCCCTCCGAGTGAGAGTATTCTCTCCGACTGGTCCATTTAAGCTCTCTCTAGTCCTCTATCCGTGTCATGTCTATATATAAAAACGACTAGTTTGTCTGTCGGCGTTATATTACTTTAGTACTCCTTGTTCATTGTACCATCCCATACAAGAGCCATGTATATACATGGCTTTACCCAGAAAAATGTGGTCCAGAGCGCACACCAATAATTTCTGTTTCTGAGTCATTCGTGCATCTCCTATGAAGAATACTCTCGAGATACTATCCGTGACCATAGTAGCGTGGCCCAATTGTGGTTTGTGGTAAATTCGTAGTAATACGGACAATAATCAATAGTATTATAATTGTAGTGGACGCCAAAACAACTAAAACTATAAGAGAGAGTGAGAGAAGTACACGCATATACTAAAGCGTCGTGAGGCGAAAAAATTTGCCAATTATTAATACTCAATATTACGTCGATAGCTTTGACTATTCTACTTCCCCGCTTAAAGTTGGTAACACTTGTTTACAACAATGATATATCTCTCGATATATAGTACTTAGATAATATTTGGCTAAATTATACCTTGTTCGGCATCGAATCAGTGACTACTCCTATTGTGAGAGACTGTTTAAATGTAAAGACAAATCGCATGAGTTCATAGACTTATTTGAGGTTCAAACTGACCGTATTAATACCGAACTTCACACACCTTGACAAGCTCTAAGGAGTGTACACAAATCTGCTAGTCGAAAGGCGTCTACCCTGACGGTCTCAATCTCAGCTTAAAATCAAAGTGCACGCCTGATTATATGTCTATTTAAGAATTTTATGAGAGTGAAATATATTCGGTAATTTTTTGACGTCAAATGAGTACACAAGTAGCCCGCATACTCCGCCCCGTAGACTCGCTATATCTTGTACCTCGTATATACCAAATACTGGCCCTTCACAGACCTCTAAAGTTATGGCGTATAGAAGCGCCATAAGGCATATCCTTCCGTGATAGTTTACTTGTTAACACGACATATCTGAAAATCAGACATAAATATTAACATGGTCTACCTGTACTAACTAAAAGGACTGTATGACGATAAAATTTTAAACATATATATTTACTTTGCTCCTGAATTTTGAAAAATGTCGGCCCACTGATTTGGATCATAAAATTCTGCAGTAAACATTGGTGCAAATTCCTGTATGATAATGCAATGCAAATGTTTTACCATTTAAATCATTACGACGAATAAGAAAACTCTTTTCTGTCTTTGTTACCGGATATGAGAATCCAGGTTTGTAGTTTTGCTTCATAAAATTGACAAATAAACTAGATTTTTCTTTCCAGTTCTTCCAAAACCATGCACCACCAAAGGAAGGGACACTAAAAACGCCCCAATGTAGGAACATTCCTACTTTAGCGTCATCATACCATGCAGGTAACGGTCTAGCGTCCAAGCTTGCCCAGTTTGGAGAATATCGTTTCAGTTGAACTTGCGCTGATGCTGATATCTCGTTGGATTTATATTCTGTTGCAAACGAGTTTGCGACCAGGGATGCGAATAAAAAAAGGTATTTCATTGTCACTCACTGTGTTATTATTGTGTACCACTGTTTTACTGTAGGAGCGATCATAAATTGACAAAACTATAGTTAACATTTAAACTTTGCATGCTGCAATTTTCTATTATAATATGATATATATTGGTTATTCACAATCACAATTCATAGTAAAAACTAAATCAGACTAGCACTGAAGTGAAGTACACAACCATACAAGATGAAATTCATCATAAAACACGATAAACGACATTCATAACTGTGCGTTCATTTTCGGGTTGACCTAAAAACTTTATTGTATGAATTTAATGCTCACAGATGTGTGGTTTATCTTACTTTTAACGAAAGAGCACAGCATAAAGGAGGATTGTGTATGGTTATAAAAACTTTTTGTTATGCTTCGCTACAGGACACCAGACCAACTGTTTTACCGAATTACATTTTAGAATTTAGATTCAGCTAAATCAACCTAGGTTGTCATTTCATATAGTAGCAATGCATCACAAGACCTTGCAACTTGCAATCTCGTTGGTATACCAGAACAGAACACACAATAGGAACGGTTTATCATTTCCAAGAATCATTAAATTTGATGATACGTAGTTGCATATTGATTGACACTTTTTTAGAAAAGTGTTTTAACAGAGAACAGACTAAAACAATCTGATACGTTAGTATTTGTAAATGCATATTATCTAGTAGCAAGTGTACATAAATATTTCATGAAAATTATATTCTGGTTCCTCCCATTTTGCAACTCATTCTATGCTATAAACACATGTAAGAGTAACTTTTCAATTTATGGAATATTATATTTCGAGTGCATATCATATTGTAAGGTTTAACGTGGTCTAAACCAAATAAACGCTCAAACAAAACTCTTTTAGCCAACGTTTCAGAATGCATTGAGTCTATAGATTGTCTATGGAGCCACACCAGAAAGGTTGACTGGTTTGACTGACTATTTCCGTTGCTTTCCATCTCCAGGTTGCTGAGGGGATGTTCCAGGCTCCAGATGAATTCACACAACTTCTCCTTTACGTGTTTGTTCAATAAAAAGAAGGACAAATGCTTTCTCTTTTGTACATGCACTTTCTTCTCACACCCGCTCCATACAACACTCTTCAAAGCCTCCATAGCACATGCACAAGTACCCTAACTTAATGATATAAAGGAATTCCAGTTTCCATCTGTTTGACGAGGTCAAACACTCACACTATCAATTCAGTTTTCACCAAACGTGTCAGAATAATATTCACACCATGTCACTGCCATCCGAATCAGCGAGATGCCAACAAGACGACTGTCCTCCTACGGATGCTGGTCGTGTGGGAGGAGCCTGCTGTCAGGTTCCCCAACAATTTCGGGATTACTCCAACAACTGTTGCGACAACTGTCCCAAGGTCCCCGACGATCCCATAATCTGTGGTCTCCCTCAACCTGGCCCACCCTACGTGTTCAACAACGTCGACTGCACCCTCGACTGTTCCCCCGTAGACACCTCAGAGTTGGACTATATCAAACCAAATGTCTCAAAATATGGACTTCTTCGCCACTCCATGGATGAAATGCGATGCTTGACCCTCGCCAAGGAGAACGCAGCAGCAGACATCTTTGCCCAAGCCGAATGCACTCGCTATGAAGGCTCCCGTGTTTCCAAAGAAGTTGCAGAGAAAACTCTTGCCCTTCAGCGTATCTCTACAGAGCGTCTCAAGCGACGTGGAAAGGATGTCTACTTTTGGCTCAAGGAGCTAGAGCGAAACATTATTGAAATGAGGGAGGAAACACGTCTCCTCCAAGAGCTTCGCGTACGAGTTGAAAATGCTATTAGAGCCACAGCCGACTTGATTCTCCACATTGTGAACGAGTGTCTCCGACGAAGACTTTCCCGTGTAGGAATAGACTTGACTCGGGACGACGTTGAGGAAGAACTCCAAAAGGAACGGGATGTGGTCTTGATGGCTCAAAAGCGCTTGGAAGAAATTGTCAACCAAGTGCGTGACCAAATTGGAAAAAATCGTGCAGTGAAGGAGAGGATGGAACGAGACTGGAGTGACAAAATGCAAGCATTCCGAATCGACGACTTGGCGAGTCGCCTTCGACCTGATGATCGCACCCTTCTCAACTACCCAGGAGTGGCAAGATTCCAGGACGGAATGACAACTATTCAGGAATGGGAGGAAATGACACAACGCAATCTAGAGGAAGCGGAAAGGGAACGTGTGGCATCATGCAAGCTCCGTGGCCTTATTCCAGAACTTCTCAAAAGTTTGGCTTGTAAACTGCGAGCTCAGGCTGATAACGTGGAGGCAGCTCTAAGTCGACGCATTCAAGAAACAGAGTCTGCCAAAAAGAGACTTGAGCATCAGTTGAAGCTCGTGCTGGATGAAATGGTGAAGGCTGAAAAGGCAATTGAAACAATCAAAAGAGCCCTCAAGGGGGATCCAATTGAGAGCGCACTGAAGTTGGCTCAAACTCGGTTGTACAACAGGACCTACCGACCCAACGCAGAGTTGACCAGGGATTGTCCCCAGTATGCGTTGATTGAGGAGGTGGGAGAAATAGCTAGATCTCAAAGCGCTATCGAGGCACAGTTGAGGAATGCGGAGGATGCTCTACACAAATTGAGACAGATTCGGATTGACCTCGAGAAAGAGATTGCTGTGAAGGATAATACTCTTGTGATTGATCGGGAACGGTGTCAGTATATTCGAGCTTTCTGGCCCTCTGTCACTACCCTCATCGGTCATTAAAAATAAATAATATGATTTGTCTTGAGTCCATTTCCAATTTGTAGTTTTATTAAAGCATACTTATTGTCAATTGTCATGTTTGAATGTAACAAATAAATGTCTCAGAAAACCCACGCTGAATATGATCTCTTGTAGTGAATTTCTTCAGTAGACACAGTAGGCATGGTAGGTGGTAGGGTCACTCTCTGGCAAGTTTCTAATTGAGTTACTATGGGAAGTGAATTTTGTACTAAAAGCGTGTTGAAAGATAATGAATACTCAAAATCACCCAAGATAAATGCATGTCATCGTCATTTCCAATCACAAAGCAATATTATTTTCATTCCTGCGTCCATAATGCAACCTGGCTGCTTTGAGAAATAATATATTTCAAGCTTTTGATATTCATCCATAACTTGCTCTTCCACGTCCTTTGTCATAGTTTACGGGATTTTTAAAGAAGTTTTGGTTCGGGAATTTGCCATAAACACCCACAAAAATGGCTGCACCAACACCACCCAAACCGGAGAGGAAAGGAGCGCAGACGGCAGCCGAGGTGGAAAGCAATATGCCTTCGTTTACCGTGGGCGATTTAGTGGAGTTGGCCCTCTGCTCTCCAGAAATCGGTGCTGTCAACTTCAACATCTTGAGGCTGCTCCTCAGGGACATGATTGAGAAGACGGGAATTGATAAGGAACGTGTTAAAATGAATGACTTGGAGGCGCACCAAGTGGAGGTAGATGGATGAGTCAAGTCAAAAAACATAATATAGTTGAAATAAATCTTTAAAACATCTATAAAAAAAGTTACTAATTGTTTATTTTATTTTATTTTTTTAGAACTTTAAAAACTTTGTTCAAGGTGCTCAAGTGGCAAGTCCAATGCCAGGAGTGTTGAAGATCAGCCCCAACGGAAGTCCCGGTCCAGGTATGTCTTACGGTACGAAAGCAACCCCTGAAGGAGGACAAAAAGCTGTTCCACAGAGCAATACCAAAATGACACCTCGAAGTCCCAAAGGACTACCTCCTACTGGTGACGCTGGTAGTGGAGACCTCGCAGAAAAAGTGGCTCGACTCGAAAAGCATTTGGATGCGCTCTACCAGCTTCCAGGAAACCAGGAGCTATTAAATAAAACGGATGGAATGTCAGTTAATGACATGTGGCAAATTATTCAACTCAATAATCGTATCGCAGCTGCAGAGGCTGCCATTCAAAAGGTTCAAAAATTACCTTTTATTAAAATAGATTTCTGTGAAAATGTGAAAGTGTTGCATTTCTAACATGCTATAATTATGTTGGTTTAGATGGCTTCGTTAATTGAAGATTTGGCAAAGAACATGAATAGGGTAAAGGGAGACTCCAAAGTTTTGAAAAAAGGTGCTGACGACTTGGCTGCTACCAATTCAGATCTTGCAATACAAAACAAGGATTTGGCAGACATGCAGGATAGGGTTCGAGACGCCATTAATAATCTCAAGGGTGATATTAGCGATTTGAAGAAAGGGGTAACATGAGACTACATGAATAAATATATAATATAGCACAATTAAACTTAAAATGGTGTCTGACTTTACTCATTTCTCATTTATAGTTGAAAAACGATCGTGATCTTTTGGAGAAAACACTAGGTGTAGACCTTGGAAGAGTTCCATCCTTCCTGAAGCCCAAACCTGAGCGAGAGCCTCGTGAATACAGAGATGAATCACCCTCCCAGCAATTTGAGCGTGGCACACAAACCTTTGTTCATTTGAAAGATAAGGAAAAGGATAAAGATGGCAAACCCAGTGGTAGCAAACCCCAACCAAAAGAAAAGGACCAAGAAACTGGCCCAGGTAGTCAGAAGGCATCACGAGACCCCGAAAAGCAAGTTGGAATAGGACCAGATGGAAAGCCGTACAAACCAGTGAAAGGAGCAGATGGAAAGGTACCTCCATCCGAAATTGCAAAAATGAGCCCTGAAGAAATTGCCAAAACGATTACACCCGAAGAAGCAGGAAAGATGACACCCGAGATTTACAAGAAAATGACACCTGAGCAGCGCCAAGCAGTGAAGGATCTTAGAAAAGCATTACCAAGAGATAAGAAACGGCCAGATCAAGAAAAGGAACCCATGGGCGTGGCAGACATGTCCCCAACCGAAGTTGCAAACCTGGATCCAGCAGATATCGCAGAGAGAATGTCATACGAAGAGGCTGCCAACCTCCCTCCAGAAGTATTAGAGAAAATGGATGACGAGCAAAAGGAGGCAATCCAAAACGTCTTGAAGAAAGGTCCAACCAAAGTCCCATCAAAACACAAGAAAAAGAAGGAAGCTCCTAAGCCAATGGGAATCGCTGCAATGCCAGAGAACCGCTTGGCAGACCTCAAACCTTCTGATATTGCTAGCAAAATGCCATATGAAGAAGCTGCCAACCTTCCTCCAGAGCTCCTTGACCGTTTAACAGAGGATCAAAAGAAAGCCATCAGAAAGATTGTCGAAGCTGGTCCTCCCCAACAACCACCAACCTTCCCGGAAGATGATGATGATGATGACGAACTGGATGATCCACTAGACGCTTATGTATCTCCCAAGAGGGGCTCACTGGAGCCTTCGGAACCAAAAGCCAAGAAAGAAAAGAAAAAGAAACCACCACCAAAACCTTTGACAAATGAGCAAATTTTAGACATTGCTCAAATTCCACCGGAAGAGTTGGCTTCCCACCTCACAGCAGAAATGGCAGCTGCAATCTCTCCAGAACAACTTGCCAAACAGTTTACTCCAGAACAAGCCAAAGAGATTGAAAGGCTGAAGAAGCAAGCGTCGGCGGCAGCAGCAGCGGATGACCTATCGTCGATTTGGATACCGTTACCCCAAGCACACTTGAAGGAATGTCGCCGCAAGATCTCGTGAATAACTTGACAGATGATCAGTTACAGGAATTAACACAAGAGCAACTGGATAAACTTTCACCAGATCAGAAAGAAGCTGTGGTAGAAGCAAAGAGAAAGTCACTTGAAAAAGAAGCAGAACAAGAAGAAGAAGGCGAAGGGGAAGAGTATGAAGGAGATGAGTCGGAAGCAGAAACACAGAGTGGTCAACCTAAAAAGGAGAGACAAAAGCCGACCCCACATAGACACAGGGGAAAGGATAAGCATCATCATAGCAAACACCATCATCACCATCATCCACAAGAGGGACCTGATGGGGAGCGTCCTCATCACGCTCATGTGGATATTGTCCAAGGTCCTATTCCAACTGTGGGAGAGCCGTTGCCACCCATGTCACTAGAAAAGTATCTGGCAACTTTGCCCCCAGAAGAGGCTGCCAACTTGGCTGCTGATGCTGTGCAAAGGGAGCTTCAAAAACAGTATGCCCATCTGCAAGGAATGCAAAGGCAGTTGGCCCAGGATATCCAGGAAAAGATGGAATATATTTATCAGAAGCTTTTAAAGGAAATTGCTGCTCAACAATTAAGTAAATACCACGTTACGATATGGTTTTTAAAGGAATTGTAATATTCATGCAATTTGTTAATTTTCATGTCAAAATGTTTATTACAGCAACATCTCCGTACATGTCCGTCGGACAGGATATTTGCATGGGACCTGGAGTTTGCACTGGACACGGAATGCCAGCTGGAATTGCTGTGTGTCAGTTTCCAGAAGCTTCCAAGGCATTGCAAGCAGCACCAGGTGCAATTGTGCCCCATGGAGGTGTTAGTGGTGTACCTGACGGCACGGTTTGTCCGGGACCTGGCGTTTGTCCTGGTTCCGCTGTTTGTCCTTACTGCCAAGGCCGAGGACAAGTTCAAGGAGAAGGAGTGGCTGACCGTCCTACCTATGGTACAGGTTTGCAGGCTTTGAAAGCTCCAGAGAGAAAGCCTGGAGAAGCTGTAGCACCGACTTCCACTGCAGGGGCACATGTGTCTGAACTTGATGAAGCGCTTCTCAAAGAAATGAAGTCGTTGATGCTTCTAGATTTGGAAAAGATTCGAGAAGACATGAGGGTATACCACTAGAGTATATTATGGGCTTTTCTAAATATTTACTAATATTACGTGCATTTTAATCAACCTTTTCACTCCATAGACTAAAAAGTTTGGTGCGTTTGATGAGCAAGACATTGTTGAGCGACTGGGCGCAGTTTGGGAAGCTCTGAAGATTCTTAAGCATAATGAAGAGGCTATTGCTGTAAAAATCGCTAGACAGGATGCAGTTATGAAAAAACTTCCTACCAAAATGATTGATAAACTCAGTAAGAATCTGATACGAAAAAGTTTAATCTCATAAATGCATATAAGCAAGGTTATTTTGCATTTCAGATAAAATTCCCGAGGAGAACCTTGAAGCTATTGCATCAGGCCAGTTTCAAAAGCCCATGTACTTTCCTGAGGGCTCTGCTACAGAAAGGCATAGTCCTGTCAAAGATGAAGCAATGCCTAAACCTGCACTGCGGGGAACACTTACTCCTGCAGACAAGGAAGATATTCAGACACTGTATAATAATTTGGCAAATGTGATCTCTGAATGTACTGAGCTAAAGGACCGGATTGATGTGAGTATTTGTGCTAAACAGAAATTATGAATAAAAACCTTATTTAAATTGTGAAACTTTTATTTATCAGCAATTGGCTGACACGGCAAGAATTATGGAAGCTGGAATGGTAACAAAGCAAATGCTACTGGACGCCCTCAGTGACAAAGCAGACAAGGGTCTAATTAATACTAAAGTATCCTATGACGAATTTGGAAACACTGTTGATGAGCTTCATACTCAACTTCACAACCTGATGGTTGAGGGCTACCAACGGAATGAGAATTGGAAAAAGGTCACTTCTGAACTAGCAGAAGAGCTTGCTGAAAAGCTTGACAAAGTTGAGCTCGCCCCAATCAGAGCATTCTTCAAGTCTCACCTCAAAGCTTTGGAAGACAAAGTCAAGAACTTGTCAGATCTCATTGATGAGCCCGACCCAGCTGGAACGAGGAAGAGGTTACTTCGGGATTACAATTGTATATCTTGCGATAGGATGGTCAACATCACGGGAGTTACAAATGGGCCAACCCTTCCAACAGTTGGACCTATCAAAGCCGGCCATCCAACGGCATCCCGGCGTGCTCTTGACTTGCATAGAATGAGAATGCTTAAGCAACTGTTAGTGCAAGCACGTTTTTTTGACAGTATTTCTAAAGCTTAATTTTATTTTGCAACGATTTTTTTTTTTTTAAATATAGAGACCCCAACCTTAAGGCCGCCCTTGAGAGACAAGCTAAGAAAGGACAAAAGATTGGGAAAAAGCCATCCAATATTGCAGATCCGGCACAGCTTGCAAAGTAAAATAATTAATTTTATGCACTAGTATAATTTTTTAAACGCTAATTCATTTCTTATATTTTAGTGATATTGACGTAATGCATGTTGTCAATCGGTACACTGGCGGAAGCCACACAAACATCAGCAACGCAGACAGGATTGCATCCCAAAGGAGGCCATCAAATGGTTCCAATCCGCAACAACAAATAGTTAATACTGCAGTATCCCGGACAGGATCTACTCAGAATGTGGCGGCTCCTGCTGCTGCAGCTACTCCATCTCCAAAAGGATCTCGAGCAGGCTCTCTTCGAGCAAGCCTTGCAAGGGGCTCTGGAATAGGTGCAGAGGTTGGCGGTGAGGAAGAGGAAGTCGATATCATGAATGAGGTTACTGGAGAAGGTTCCAGCCACGAAATGTATGAAGAGGAGGATTTGGAAATGGAACGCATTCCTTCCGTTCCTATGCTTGACCCTGTTATGTCTGGTGGTAACCTTGCTATGGAATATCCTATGGGAATCGAAGAGTAGGCAGTAGACTAACTTTAAACTAATATTAACGAAACGCAAATAGCCCCATAAAAAATAAGTAATGAAAACTTTGTACTTTCGTCAGTTAGTAAATGTGATAAATATGCTCAATAATAAAGACATTTTAATTACAAAAAATTACAGTGGCTCATTTTAAAACCGTTTTCCATTGAAAATTATTGTTATGATTTATGAGGCTGAACTGAACAAACATGGTTGGCTATTACTACAAATTGTGAGAAAGCAAAAGCAGAAGAGCATAATATAAATCTTTTAGACTACCTATTGAGGAAATGTTCCACTTAAAAATTATTATTATGCAACTCAAGACTGACCACAAAAACGTTTCTTTAACCTTGTAGTAGTGTGTGTTCTTGAGTAATATGAACATGAAATTACAGCCAACCCTGTTCTTGCAAATATTCATATTTTTATAACTTTTTACGAAGATGATTTGGTCAAGTGAAGTTTATGATGGTTGCATTGCACTTTGCATTATGATCAGCTAACAAATTTTGCAATTTCAAACATACAATTAGGAAAAAATGAAGAAGCTCAGTCAGTAGAGATGTTTTAAAATTCACAACGCGTAAATGAATTCTCTTCCTCTTCAAAAAAAAATCTGCAAAGTCAACCTGTGTGTTTTTCACTTCAAATGGGTTAAATTTGTATGAAAGTTTTAAAATAAATTCTCTCATTCTGAATGCACTCTTAAACCGTTTGTTCAGCAGCCGTCACTTTTATAAATCGTTTTTCATTTCAAAAGCTATTGACATAAAATAATGCAGTTTTGTAAAATACAAAAATTATTATGATATGCTCATTTGTTTGGCAGCATACATACTACTTACAATTTTGATCTTATCTCAATTGCCTTTTTCCTATTCAGATGTGGTTTGGTTTGATTTGCAGGAGCAGTGAGCAGAGCGCACAGCTCAACTCCGTTATTTCTGTCGGTCCGGTCTTGTTTCCGCTATATTTTTCTTCCTCAGATTCTCATGCTCCTGCCACGCTGAACTACGCTGTTGATAACTTCAACAATGCTAAATGCGCTTCCTCATTCTGCTCGCGTACGTCTTGCTTTTGTAACAAGAAAAACCTACAAGGTATAGATGCACACTACTACTCTTATTTAAACTTATTCGTATTGTTAGTAAATTATAAATCGGACACACGTGAGCAAGCAAAAGAGCAAAAACAATTTCTTTTTTATGTAATATCATCATGTTTTTCAAAAGGGTTTTGTAGGAAGTTGAAAAAGTGTTTTGAAGTTAATGCTGCAGGTATTATATTATGCATTCAATCTTGTTACGCGTGATTGTGATGTATGCGCAAATGGTTTGGTTGTTTCGAAAGAAAAAAGAGTTTTTGTATTTATAAACTAACTTTTATAAGTAGCTTTGCACGAATTCCTCCTGCTACTGTTCGCAAATCCCATATTATCATGGTCAAATCATAGGCGTGGCTGAATTCACATTTTTGACTTTTGCCTTCTTCATCATCGCCACCATCACCATCAGATCAGCCATGAAACGCTAAACACTCAACTACGTAGCATCAAAGAGAACAAAAAAGGTTCTTTTTTTTACAAATCCTCATTCATTTACGTTCATTTGTTTATCTTTACAAAAAACGAATCAACCTGCGAATGTCTTTAACATAATGGCTAAATAAAGAGAGAAAGTACAAAACTACTATATATAATTTACACAAAGGATGTATTTAAGCAAAAGTTAAAAATATACATCTCAGAAAGGGCTCATGCGCACTCATACTCGAAGGAAACCTTTCTGCATGACCGCATATTGAATTGAAATTGACTATAACACGAACACAGTTATATATGTTCTTATGCATAAGAATTTTCGGTTTCAAGATCTTCAAGACATAACGCTAGCAAGGGTGGCTTGGTGGTTTGTATATTTATATGTGCATTATTGCAAACGGCAAGTTTATGAGGAAGATAATTTAAGGAATCTACTTACAAACAGATTTTTCATTGAAACTGATCCCTATTCAGAACATGATCACAAAAGCCAGAGCCAATGTAGAACAAAGTGTTTGTATTTGTACCTTCGTTTTCGTTTAGAAAACCTGTGGGAGGTGGATTCTTTATGGTATTGGTGTTTTGAGACTTTTGAATTGAGGTTTTTCAAAAAATGCTGTAGAGTACATGTTAAGTTAGGCATCGATGTGGTGATAAAAGCGCCCGTGTCTTACCTACATACAGAGGGGCTCGCCTTTGTTGGCTGATTGTTTGATGCTGCTGATCTGGTTGTCTGCGTGTCTAAATGTTCATTTCATTTAATAGAAAAAGGAAAATGTATGAGCAAAAGCAGATTCATTGATGATGATGATGATGGCGGTGGTAATGGTGGCTTTTAGGGATTATTAAAATTGTTGTACTACTTTGCCAACATCATTTGAAGGAGCCTGCCTGCTATAAGCGTAAAGGCTGTAAAGGTCTATAGTAAAAACTGCAAATGTACTGTAACTAAACTAACAACGTTATATATTGTAAGTTTGTAAGTACTAATCTAATACAGCCTTAAAACATGTTTCGCAGGGAGAGAGGAGAGAACCATGTCTGTGTTTTGTATGGTATCGTATCCGATAAAAAGTGGCCTTCTCACTCAGAGAAAGATACATATTGTTGAGTTGAAGCCACAGCCACGTTAATACCCATGTAAATACCACCTAACCATTATCATTTGATTCGTTCACCCCTTCTCAATCCTCAAATCATAAATAAATTGTGTTTTTGCAGGAAAGGTAGAATATAATAGAACCATGTAATATCTAGCATAATATTCATATTATTCATACACAATGGCGTGTCTTTCAAGACTTTTCAGTTCCTGTTCTGTAAGTAGGCCTGTTTGCTTTAGGATTGACGATAGGATGGGGTTAATATATAAGCAATGCACATCGTCTGTGTATTATACAAGCATCCGATTTTCTTTTAAAAAAAGTGATACGTACATACCTTCATAGTTGCATGGCTTCCTCTGAAGAGTATGTGTACGTAATTCCATTTTCCTATCTACTCAACATTCGATTGAGCTCAACATGCCATTGTTGCGATTGCAATTCCTTTCCTCATTCTTGTACATACTTAGTTATGTATGTATCTAAGCCAAAACCAAAATACTGACAATAATGACCAAAGTCGTCTTATTTCTTACAAGACGTATGCATGTATTGTTGGAAGGATGGATGGCTGATTGTTGATATCATCTCACATGTACATTCGCTCTGCTCACTGATAACTTGACTGAGATTCAGCAGAACCGACGAGCTATACAGACCTTTCTTTGGTATACTCTTAATTGAGCACATTGCTAATTTATAATGCAGGGTTTGTTTGTTGCAGGTGTGCATTGGGACTACATAACATAATACAAATTCACCATATTATATTATCCTTCTAACTTGTTGTGGTGTTTGTTATCACATTCAATTCAAATTCAACATTCACTCCATACTCCACTCTGAGTTTTTCAGTTGTTGGTCACTGCTCAACTTGTTTTCGCACCTATGTACGTGTGTGAAGTTACGTTATACATATTTTTATTGTGGTGCTGCCATTATAATTTTTTCTTGTGATACTTTCAACTTTTTTAAACTGGGAGAACATTATCATGAAGACTATGCTACCATGTATACGTTCGTTTTCTCAGTCGAATTGGAATAAGTCGCCAGTGTGATGGTGTGCGAATGTGAGTTTGTGTGACAGAAAAACATAAAATCATACACGTTATTATTATTATTATTACATATTGTTACAATCAGGAGACAGTGCTGGTGTGTGATACTACGATGTGATTTTATGTGACGCAACTTTATTTTTATATCAAAGTTAATAATACACCACCAGAGCCAGTCACTATCATCAGCATCAACCATACCACGGGCTAGCACTACCGTACCGTCTTAATAATCACTGTCATCTTGTCGCTTGCCTTATCAGAGGGCATAGCAGTGCATTACAGCTTTGACTTGGCTGTTATTATTATTAGGTAACCCGCAGGGCGAACGATATATATTGATTCCCTCAAGAGTTGTTCTCAACATGGAGTTATAATTTCTTGATTATATTATATATTTGAAGAGATTACCAAGAGGCTTTGCATAATCCTCTGGGAAAATAAAGATTATTGTCCACATACGCCTGAACAAAGACGGGCTGTGGTTCGCAAGTGCAAGCTCTTGTGGTATTTTTGGTTGGGATACTTTGTGGGTAGGTCATGACAGTGGACAAGGATTGAAGTTGTAGTTGTGAGGGTGAGAAAAATAATTACGCGGTGGTGGTGATGTGGTCTGTGGAGTGGACAGCGTTGTTGGAATATAATAGATGGGAGTCAGCCATTAATTTGCAATAATCAGTGCTGAACACTTTGAGTGGATAAACTCAAGTCATTCTTTAGCAAAAAAGGAATACGAAATACCGTAACAAATACATATAAACGTGTTTGTTTGAATTCAACAACTATTTTGGAGTGGATTTAAAGATATCTTCAATTGTGAGTTGTTGTTGTTGTGGGATGTTAAACAGTGATACTTTATTGGGATCACTCACGATTCTTATAAAATTGATTTTAAGTGAAAAAAATTGGTTCATTTACCAAATCACGTAGAGTGAAATACGAACCCAAATTATTTACATTCTTCTTCTAGGAAATATTAGGGTTGTGCCGTAAATTATTGTACACGTGTATAGACATTGATCACATCACGTACATTGCACTTAATACATCTTCACCTTCTTCCGATATCACATATATCGATATGAAGCAAGTGTGAAATGTCAAAAAGGAAAAGTCAAAAGTGTGTCACTTGCCAAAAAAATACATACCTTGTTAGTTGCCACACACATCAAAAGATGAAGTGTTTACAATGGACTAGTAGTGCAATCTTCACAGTTATTCTCAACAAGTAAAAAGCTAATAGCTCATTTAATTTTGTGCTGTGTTTGTCTATCTAATGTGACCTGTTGTGTTAATTTGCATTACGCACTTTGTCTCTCTCCCTATTACATATTGGCAATCATGTCAATTAAATGCATGTGATCGCAAGCACATAATAAATATTATTGTTCAAAAGAGTGTCAGTTGGCCCATGCTATGCGCTATATTGACAAAGAGCAGGAGGAAGTTTACTTTCCAATCCCAAATTTTCATCGCAATCCCCACCACCAGCACCACCATCATCATCAGCATCATCGCAACAACCCAACAGCAAGAACTGCTGTAGCTGCAATATTACCACCGTCCTCATCATCATTAGCTGTATCATCAGCGCATTACAAGCACCTCCAACAGTCATCATCCGCAACCCCTTCATCAACGCCATCCTCGTTTTCGCCACAAAGAGCAGCGAAATCAAGTGCAAAAACGATGGCCTCCAAAGTAGAGTACGTGCACTCGGACCAATTAATGGCTGCCACCTATGTTAAAAACAGTAAAGGTCCGTCCGTATATAAAATATTATGATACAATGCAGTAATGAATTTTATTTTTTGAATGACCCTTCTTTCAAATCTTTCTTACTTTGATGTGTTTTCATGCTTGCTAATTTATGAAAAGTATAAGTACTTCCTTGTTTTGCCCATTTCGCTGCATGCCTTTTTGTCGTGACGTGCGTTACAAAAGTTACACCATGATTAAATTAATTATCGCATGTGGAACGTGTCATATGCCATAATTGAAGACATTTGTATTGTTTTACGAAGAGATAATAATGTTATGCCTAAATGTGATAAATGACATGCTTAAAATTCTATTAAAATTAAATCCCTTTTACATTCCTCATAATATGCTATCTTTTTTTCTCATTTCAGCAATTGGATTCTTGTGGGGAATCTTTAGGTAAGCATACTTGATTGTAATTTTGATAGCCATTGGTTGGATGCAAAGTATGTTCCGTTCTTTAAAACTGATGGAAATTCTGGTTTTTTTATCAAGTCCATTTAAAATCCATTAGCCACTCACGATTAGTTAGTTATTTTGTGTTTGGAGTTGTTCAAAAGTGTATGAATGAGAACATTAAACGCTAAGCCAATGGCTACCTTTAGTAATAAATTTGTGTGTTGAATCAATTTTAAATAATGACTATTTAATGTATTACTTATTCTCTTATAGCGTATGCTATGCCATAATAACACTGGTAGTTTTCATCCAGCCCCAATGGGTCGGAACCAGATCTCCAGCAAGTTCTGGGTACTTTGGACTATGGCGACACTGTGCCGTAGCCTCAGTAATGACAGAAATGTCCACCACTTCAGAGTTCATTTGCAGAGGAAGACTGGATGACTTTTCCTCCATAATTAATCCCGCATTCCGCGTGGCTACCATCTTTGTTGGGATCGCAGCCCTTGTGGCAATCCTTTCCGTTTTTGGACTGATCCTCTTCATTTGTGCACCTGCCCGACAGGCCTACTTCATTATCGCTATGATGCAGGCCCTTGCAGGTAAAGTTATTTTTTTGACATGTTTATTTTTTTGCGAGAGAGAGCCTCATGAATATTAAACATGGGAAGCACCCAATAAAGTAAAAAGGAAATTAATTAGGCACTATGCAAAATCTGGTCCACATTCGTATTTACAACATGCATATTTTAATGGAAATAGGTCAAGTGTCAAATGGCCATTATAAAAGCTTCTTTCCGGTTGCATATTATTAACATCAGGATCAAGATGATTGATCTAAATCGTAATGACTCTTTTCTCATCGTCCAACTAGTCATCCTCCTGATGATAATAATATGAAGAAGAAGAAGAAAATTTATTTATTTATTTTGCATGTTCGTGTTAGGTATTACAAAACGGTTAAACGCTTGTTGGAGCAGTTTCCTTTTCACAAGTCAAATGATATGACTTGAATAACTGGTTCATGGTCAATGCAATTTCGAAAAAAGGACAAAAATGAAATGTTAAGTATATAATACATACGCGTAAATGAAGTGCCTCGGGGAAACTGACAGTACAACAGAAACCTCTAAGAATGTAGTCACTTGACTTTGTGTTTCATTTGATCGTGATCATGTAGTAAAGTGCCTAATCAAGCCTTCAAGTCTCAAGTAAATTGTGGGTTGAATGAAGTGCGTGCAATATGCATTATTGCACAAGTGGTAAATTGGTTTGAAATGCGTACTTAAGATGGCAAGTGAAAGGATGTCATGATAATATTTTGTATAATACGACTAATACGAGTATAAAGTAGGAAGCTGAATTTATCTAGTATACCTGTATATTATGCTGCTACTATTTGAAGTTTTAAAACGAGGTTTTTGAAAGGCAACTTTTTATTTTTACAGCCATTTGCACTGGAGTAGGACTCGTTGTCTTTCCAGCCGGGTTTGACGCTCCGGAAGTAAGACTAACCTGTGGACAAACGGCAGACCGGTTTTATCTAGGCACTTGCACTATTCGCTGGGCCTACGTTTTGGCGATCATTGGTCTTTTGGATGGTTCCGTCCTCGCTGTTCTTGGTTTCGTACTGGGTTCAAGGCACCTCAAGCTGAGTGATGAGTTTAGTTCCGGTTCAACAAGGAAAATTCACAGTATTTCAGGAATGAATGGCTATCCTGCGAGAGGAGGCTACTTTTATGGAACTGATTCTGGACCTACTCCGTCCGTAACTTATTCATATGCTTCAACAAAAAGATCGATGGGTGGGCTTCAGCCAATTGTGCTACTCCCACCGGACACGGAATCTGAGTACAGATCTAAAGCCTCTCTATACAGAGCTGAGTATGCGACTCCAAAGCAAAATATTCAGCTGTAGCAAGTGAATAATAACTAACTAGTAAACTAATTAACTAATTACGCGCATGAATTGAACTGATTGTGAGTTTAGAGTTGGTCAAACAATAAGTTATTGTTTGTGTATTCATATTGTATAACTTGTGAATAAATGATACTTTTGATATGACTTCAATATGGCTTTATATTTAAGATGACATTTTCATTCAATGCAGCTTGTTCCTGGCAAAAAGTAAAACTCAAAATCCTCCTATGCATTATGACCATAACGAAGACAAGTCAATAAGTTGCTTATAAGATGCAAAAGGATTTCATGCGGTTTTCATGCAAAATTCTTTAAGCCTTGTTTGGTAATGAACTTAACTGGTTTTATCAAAAGCCAAAAGTAATTTTTAAATTGCTTTCTTAGTATCAGGCTTGACCCAAAGCTTATCCACTTTAATGGCGAAAAGTATGCAGAACAAAGCAGAGACATAATTCTTTGCTTTATCTCATTGTGGTTTTCAGTTTTACGCATACAAATTTTTCGTTATGCAGAAAGCCTCACTAACAACATGCATGCATAATTTCTTCATATATCACGGAATGTTAAATATATGTTATTCATAACTTTATGAGCTTAATCTAGAAGCTGCCTACTTGCTTTGTGAGCTAAATTAGTTAAAATGCATGGGAATCTTTGAGTTGACATTTTTATCTTGATCACCTACTAAACATATTTTTTAAAATAATAATGCCGCAGCAAGCAGAGCCTTGTAGCTCGTCTACCGTATTAAAGTGAACTTGATAACGGTTAACGGAATGGCAAAGTAGTAATGAAATGAGATAAGCAATTGTTGTTCACAAGTTCATCAGTAAAGGTGAATAAAACTTGTAGATTGCAAAACATCAGCTCAGTTTTATTCTCCATTGTAAGACAATTTTTAATATAATGAGTAAAAACTTTGTTTTTAAATAATTTTATTGATGCATATAATGATAGTAGCATATCGTATATTAATTGATGACTATTAATACGCTGAAGTAATTCGTTAACCTCGTGCATTATGCAAGTTCAACGTTAAGCCTAAGCCGTTAATCGATGCACTTGACTGTTTAAAAGATATATTGTTCGCTAAAGTTATTCTACAAGGTGATAGGTATGGTAGTTAAGTCTGTACAATAAATTTCTCACGTTCCCACCTCTGAAGCGAATCGAGTAATTGCAAAAAGGTACATAATGTACATTGAAATAATGGTGAGCATATTTTTATAGCTAGAAAAAACGTGCGTTGCAGTTCTAAAACATTTTATTGCTCAGTTATGCAACTGCATCTCGATTCAAATCAGAGAAATTACATGGGTTTCTTACAGATTCAAGCTTCATTAATGTCAATCAAAAATATTAATAAAAATGTATTCAATTTTGAATCGAACAAATCCTATACACGGCAACTAGCAGATCAGATCAAGCGTCGGGGGATATTCGATTGCAAAATTAATACAATATTCAATATACGTTTTATGCTGAATCTCAAGATTCTATCAGCATCAATCAAACCTACGGACAATCGTCATAAAAATTGTTCATTTTTCGTGAATTGATGTACCAAAATTACAGAACAAGTTTTACTTCAATATTAGATGCTAAAATTAATAGCCTGATGCTCCATTATCAATACATCGAATGCTCAATAGTATTTGGGTATTTATTCTGTACCTAAAGTTCACCACTAAGGTTCGTACAAAACAAAAGAATGTGTAATGTTGGGTAACATTGAACATATATGTTATATTTGGCTATATTACAGCTATAGCTATAGTCTATTGCTGTTATTACTTACTTAACAATGTTATGTTGGTTTCTACTTGACAAGTTTCTTCCGGTTATAATAAATGTTTTAAATACAGTAGCATATAAAATCAGTCACCTCATTGTCAAAGAAAATGTATCAACTTGAGCATTGAATAGCTGAGAATAAAGCCATTTAAACTTTCTCTCGTATTCATTCATTAGTCTTCTTAACTACTCATTCAAGTAATATAGAAGCTGGGATATGGCACCACTGCACTCTAGTCCTCTCATTGCAACTTCCACAAAGTGAGACTCATGGTGTTTTAATGATCTGCGAAAAGTTTAAACTTCATTAAGTTAGAGTCAAATTGAATGCTCATTAAAATTCATAATAGGTAGTTATGCAAGGCATTGTGAAATGCAATGCATCATTTTTATACCTTTTTGCCTCAAATGAATCCTTGGCAAGGTTCCTCAATGCAAGTGCAGCTGTCAAACGGATGCTTTTAGTGAGATCATCTTCCTTTTCAGGCATTGTTTCCATTTGGGTTGCAGAAACCTGTTTTAATGCTTCTTGAACTAGATTTACTCCTGGCACTGCGACACTTGTTGCTGTCAACATTTAATTAATTAATTTATACATATATTTTAGGTTGCCTCAAGTTGTAAGTGTGCTACATTATTATTATTTGTTGGTTCTTTCTTACCCATTTTATTCTTTCGTTTATGAAGTGCTGCTTCCAAAGCAGTGTCACTGTAATGTTCTTCCAAATGACTCATTAGAGAAAAAATACTACGGGGTGACTGACAAGACATTGGAGAGGAGGAGGAATGTTTGCCACGCCAAAGACAACTCAATTTTTCCGTAAACCCATTTTTCGGGCAATGGGTTTGGTAGAAATGCCACCGTAACTGCAACAATGGCATATGAATGTTAATACAATGCTATGTTATGCTTTGCTATGCTTTAATTATGCCATCAGTAGCGTACCTGTTTTTTCTCAAGAAATCTCGAGTTACAATCACCCCACTCGCACAGGTAAGGAATAACGTTATCCAACTCGTCCTCTGAAAGTAGCTTTTGTGAACCAACAGTGGGAGTAGCTGGAACTGGAAGTCCAGTAAATGTCAATGTCACGGTATTCTGCTTCGGGTTATCTGTTTGCAAGGTGAATGTCCGTTCCACCTTATTGTTTCCAAAAACTGGTAAAACAATCCTTTGATGCATTGAAACAACTTCTGAAATTCCATTCCGCGTCAGAGTTTTCAAATATCCATTAATAATCGGCTTATCATCACTAGGTGTTCCGTAGACCACAGCTGCTACGTCTCGCAAGCTATTGTACCGGTGATGAATCGGATGCACCAACTTTTAATGAAAAAAAAGTATTATGCATACATATAAAGATTAAGTTGATACATTATAACTTACAATAGTAAACGAAAACATTTTCTTATCTTACCATGGGTTCCATCGGCACCACTGTAGTAGATTGCACGGTTTTTCCATTAAGAGCAGTATAAAACCCACCACATGGATAAGAGAGAAACTCAGGTGGCGTCTCCAGCATCCACACAGTCCGTTGTTGATGACAATCTTCTACTATACTGCAAACCTCTTCATTTTCAGGTTTCATATCCAGCACCGTAAATTTAAAGTCTTCAGAGTAATGGTCAGTAAACCTAGCAGTTACAACCGAAACTAGTATTCCAAGAGAGCCATGAACACTGACAAGTGCCTTGCATGAGTCGGCTCCGACTTCTGTCATCGCAAAAATGCAATCAATGCAGTTTACAACCAAAGCAGCATCCAAAGACAGAAGCAAGAGATCAAAAATTCGTTTGAAGATGTCTGTACTCATCACACCCAATAATATTTCCCGATTTTCCTCCTCCTTTATCAATAATTGCAGAGATTGCAATGAGCAAAGTATTTTAAACCGATCATTGGAACTCATTATAGTTGTCCCAACTAAATCAAACACTTCAGAAATGAGCTTATCCAAGTCATCATCCCCTTGATTAAACTTGATAAAGCTGGAAATATTGCTTATAATATCAAACGCAATCTGTGGCAAGGATCCAAAATCTGCATGTACAGAGGCGAGTAGAAACTTCAACATCGTCCTACTACTTGCCATCACTTTTGCATTCCCTTGATCAAAGCTGAAGTTTCTCAGAACTTGACCAACTTGCTGAACCCGTTTCCCAATTTTGTCACAAGGGCAGTAATATGATTTTTCTGATTCTTCCTCATTTTCCATTTTGTAGTATCTGCATCCACTACAACATTTCATTTTTTCTGAGTCTTCTGTATTTAATGCAGTCACAATTCCTTTTTCCACTTCCGGATTATCACATATGGAGGTCCTTGGGTAGCATTCGCACAAAAGGCGTTTCTTGCCAGGTAAGATGATCTCTTCCCAAAATGAGGAAAACTCCTTTCCAAAAGCATTTCCAAAAGTTTCTTCCATCAGCATCCGCAGCCCACAGTCATGATAGAAGCCTGCGTGAGCCAACAACATGTTGAGCAAAGCTGGTTCTCTCGTAATCACATCCAACTCTTTCGTGTCCTCAGCAGAAAGTACCAAGCAAACGTTGATAGCAAACTCATGCTCATTGGGAAATGGGCTCTGAAGAGAAAGCATCAACCGCTCGTAGCTTTTGGCATTTTCTGAATTTTCTTTCACCAACAACTCCTTCCGGCATTCCTCCAGCAAAGTCGTTGCTGATAAGCAATCCTCCTTCATCGACGAATCATAATTAGGAGTCTTGGTATTGTTGTTGTTAATATCCTTCAAACTGTCCGAAAGTTGCAAGAGTCTTGCTGTTGGTTTTGTTTTGACGCAAGATTTCCTTCTTTGATAACTTTTTCTGTCTATCGACTTTTTGAGCACTTTTAACTTCTTCACTGTTGCTGGATGCTCTAACAATCGTCCTTTGTTGTTAGCTTGTTGGTCAACTGTGATATTCGCCATCCTCATCTAGTTTCGACCGATGGTAAGTTGTAAGGGACCCTACAATACTGGATATTGGATATTGAAAAAAAAAACCAAAGTCGTAGCCCAAAATAAAATGATTTTAATTTTCAGAAAATTTCCTAAATGCTCACTTTATGTACTTGTTAATTTGTTTGTAAGTTATGAGTTGGAGTTTATTTAGCAAAAACTACGAAACAAATAACTTGATTTTCATTATTATAATTACTCTTCGTTCAAAACGTTCCCGACATTTTTCTTCAAATGCCACTAATGCCAGTAGTAAATGGTATAATTCTAGTTGAGCTGTCGTATGTCTGCTGTCGGAAAAAGTTCATTTCATAAGTTTTCCGTCTTTTCTAACTTGCAATACATAAAACAATCAGCATATCCGCTAGCTCGTTATTCCTCCAATTGTAGTATTGACTAATTTGCATGCAACCGATAGTATATGGTATTCAAATTATTTAAAAATCCATTTCTACCCCTTCTTGAACCTTTCTACCTTACCCTGAATATCAAGACGAAATGAGGTCTAGAAATATATAGCCATCAAGTCAACAACTCGACACCACACGACACTGGAGCATCCACACTACACAGATGCTGCTCTGCTTTTAGTTGTTTGCTTGCTTGCTTCACTGTGACTTCAAACGATACTGCTACTGCTGGTATGTTCCGCACCGCAACAGAAGAGTCAAGAGAAGAAGTCTTTGTCCCAATCAAGCGTTCGGTCAAAAACGCTAATTTAATCCACCGAAATTAAATTTAAATTAATAAACGCAATCCAGGGATTCCTATCGTGTTCGGCTGGTTCTCGTTTATGTAAAATATTGATCGTGGAGCCAAAGCCAAATGCACTCGGCTCGTTCAAACACTTTTGGGGTAACGTGAAAATCATACATGTGGCTTAAATCGAAAACGTTTTGACAATTATCAGTGGTTTTTGTAATTCATAGTATTTACAAAAACCATTACAACTGATAATTAAGTGATATTAAGTGCACATGCATGTTTAATTTGTGTTTTGAAAGCAGGCATGTTTGCGAGCGTGCGGGACTGATATGGGATGTGAGAAGAAAAGAAGAAAGTCCGAATGCCGTCTGGTCTGCGTTCTCTAGCACGCTTTTCAGACGACAGACAAAGAGAGTCTTGCTGAAGATGATATCCCTTTTTATTTCAATAAAATTACATTGAAAAGGTTATTGAAATTATTGAGTGTAAATCAACGTGTATCCGACGATAATTCATTTCTCTATGGGAGATGATGGAAATGAGCGCGCTCACGCGCGAAGGAGAGAAGGAGGGAGAACAGAGGAGATTACTAAATGAGGAGTAGAGAGCGTGCACGGTGATCAGGTCAAATGTGGAGAGGTTAGTGTGGGCGCAAGGCGAGGGGGAATTAAGCAGCATTGAGGGTATTCATCATTAGATTGAGGCACGGACCGACTCCAGCGGTTCGAACGCGCTCCCGACTCTCCATATTTGGCCATGGAGGTCAACCTCATGAGGTCGCGAGGTCGGATAAGCGGACCCAGTGGTGCGACATAAAAGCCGGAGGTGCGGCGAGGTTGTGAGGGTGCTCGCGGAAGCGAGCGTAGTGAGATTGGATCCTTGAATCAGCGAGTTCGCTTCGTGTGGAGTTCATAGTTAACGTCGTGTGGATCCGCCAAACGAGTGTTAGTAGCGAAATTGGCTGCCTAAGACCGAGAGGTGGAAGTGCCTTGGAAGCAGTTGCGCAGGATGATGGAGGTCATATAGCTCTGGTGACAGGAAGCTTAAAGATGAGAGCTTGAAAGATACAGGTGATGTGTTGGGTGAGAAGCGGAGTTGAGGTCGATTGTTGTTGGCAAAGACTCCGAGAGCGGAACGGACTATTGATGGGCGGGAGGAGGAGAGTGGTTCGTGACTTTTTACGATAAATTCAGAAAAAAATATGCAAACGGTAAGCGTGAGAGTAATTGCGAGAACTATCGTGAGAGTTTATTCATTGGTGTTCGTTTGCATGTCTTGTGAGTATTGAGTGTGAGCGAGTATTCTTCCAAGGTGCAGGTCTGGCCGCGAGGAGGAGAGGTATGAGAGAGATGATTGGCTTGTTCTTATAGATTGTAATATAGAAACTCTGGGAACCCTTATATGATGTTACATAGAGTGCAGTGAGAGGAGGTGAGAGTCATATGTATAAATGAGGAGTCTATTGTGTGAGAGTTTGAGGGAGTAAGTGTTTATTCTTTGGGAGTCGGAGAGGAGAGCAGGTCTGTGGTTGTTTGACTGAGTTTGCTGGGCTTTGGGCGAATGTGCGCGCACGCTCCTAATTATGAAGAGGATTTATATATGAGTGATAAGAGTATTCAGAGACCTATAATGGTTTGGTAGGTGGTATTTTGTAATTGAGAGATCAGATTCATACAATAGTTGGTGCAACTGATACAAAGTTTGTGGATATTGTTGTTTCAGCGTAGTGTTTACGACGTGAGTCGGCTATATTTTTATCTTTTGTTCCGCGCGGATGCTTTCTTGTATTAAATTGATTATATATATATATTGTGTGTTATTATTGTATTAGGGCTGAACTGATTATCACTTATTGAGAGAGGTGTTATATGTTCGATAATTAAAATCAATACCAGAAATAGCAGTTGAGTGTATAATATCATGTGCAGATATGTTCTTATCTTGTATTACTGCAAGCATTTGGGACTTGGTTGTGGTGGGTTGTATTTGGCTGTTGTTCTTTTTGGATGTTCTTTGTTCTTATTTTCTTAGTTTTGGCGGAGGAAGTGTTCGTCGGGTCTCTACCTCTATTTTTCTATCTGGTGTTTCCGGGTCAGGCAAGGAGTTAAGTACGGCATTTTCATAACGCAAGCGGAAGTCACCGACTCCAAACTTCATTGACACATTTGAAACTTGAATGCCAATGTCGGGAACAAGTCCCAAATTGGCTGATAACTGAAGCGTGTAGTTCCTAATGAAAATTGACGCTCCTCGCCAAAATTTTCTTTCTCCAGTGACCAAGTCTTCGTCATCTAGTGTAAAATTTTCGACAATAAGTTGAAGGTCAGGAATTTCAAAGTCGAGCTCAATATTTGTCGCGTTGATTTTGGTGTTTAATCTTGTCAGGTTGGCATTCCTTATCTCTGGCCCACTGTAGACAATTATTTCAATGTTACAATTTTAATGTGAGCTGTAAAGAGAGCATGATAATGATTTGAGAGTTTTTCAATTTATACCTAAAGTCATATTTTTGTAGAAATCCTGCGCATCCAATCCAACACCAATACCAACCAAACTCGTAGTATAAGCTGGGAAGTTTTATGGTATCCTGGGATTTGCTGAGTTGGATAGCCAAAGTTGGTAGGTCGATATTTAGAAAATCTACAACTGTATAGTTGTCCCACCCAGCAGTAACCCCTGGGGTATTTCTACTACCCCTTGCAAAAACCTCTGGGTGAGTAGTACGGAGGAGAAGCTTTTCGAAAGAGGTTAGTTCAGAAATGTCGCTCTTTATGGTTGTACCATGAGCTCCATGAATGGAGGCAATAGTTGTAAATAATGTAACTACTAGAGAAAACGTGGAGGCTTTCATTTTTATATCCTATGCTATTGCGTACTAGTTCAATTGCAGGTACAAGAGTATGTGTGAATTCTCAGCTCGCCCTCTCTGGAATAACACAAGTTCGACATTGAACTACCAAATGTGACATTATTTGTATTATGTCATGGTGTGTGTGTTTTGATCACGATTTCATATCAGGATTTGCTAAAAAAAGAAACTCAAGCAATATACAATGTCCATCAATCAATTGATTGCAAATGCTTCATGCTTAGGATTTTAAATGCTCCAGAAGGAAAGAACTTGGTGTGCCTTCAATAGTATATCATACATAAGTTAAAAGTCATTTGTTTTACAAACTTAACTTCTACAATCCAATCCGGACAGTTTTTAAAACGAATGAATATATTACGCTGCTGCTAGTTGAGTGGCGAGTTGGCACATACTTTGTGTTCATAATATGAATTCATGGATTCATTCTGACTGTTCTATTATCTGATCCGATGATGTGATACGTGATATCTTATCGTTTTCCACAAAGAAATATTAATTATATATAACTCTGGTATTTCCTGATGCATTTAGTAAAGCATTGAACTCTACTTCAAATCTGTCTCATCGGGACGGACGGTATGGTATGAATTAGAAGTATATCGTGTAACAGTGAAATATGGGGTTAGTTAGGGTTTGGCATAAGCACGAGGTGAATGTAGTTTCAAGAGTACTTCCCAAAATTATGATGCCTAATTTTTCTTTCGACTGCATTTTTTGAGACTTCATTAGGCATGATAAATTCTCAAGTTTGCATTCATTCAAATATGTCCTTCATGCTAACTCTAAACATTTTACCACGCTATTTTGTACAAAATGGCTCAGCTTCATAGGACGAAATGTCTGTGCTTTGAGTTCATAATCCTGCAATTCATATTTAAATCGGAAAAATGACAAATGCTATTAGCTCCGTTTCCTAATTGACGATTATGCAGTAATATAATGTGGTGATAAGAAAGTGAGTTGTCATTGTCCATAATATGCGCCATGCCATAACTATACATAAAAATCATATAATATATCTGCACTAAACGTCTTGTGTATTTCTTCACACTATCCTAATTCATAACGATCATAAAATTAAGTCATGCATATACTGTACAAAGGAATATGAGTTGGGTTTGTGAATAACACACTATTTAACACAAGGTTGATACACAGTATGAAAATATTGTTCATTTTATGAATATAGGACATAGGACATGCTAAAATCTCTTTGCCTGCATACTTTATCGGCACTTGACAATGTTTCGTAACAGACGTAACATCCAAAGAACAAGGTATCGTCTTGCTGGGTTCTTGTCATCCGATCGGATACGAAACCATGATGATTAGCATACAAGCGTACAAAACAGCAGAGCAGAGAGGAAAAGTTGACAACACAGAATAAAAAGCAAACTGTTTCTTTGAACGAATAGTCAATGGGACCTAACTTGTGAATATTTTTTGCAGTGCATTTTTATCCAACTGTCGTTGCCGTGTTTGCGTCGTTGTCGTTGAGGTGTTTGCGTCGACGGTCAACTGCTGTGTAATTAAATTATTTTCTCGTGCTCGTCACCGATTGTGTCAGTTTCGTTGTTATCATCATCATCAGAAGTCGTTAGTTGTTTTGATTAATCATCAACCATTCAACAGGTAAATTTTTTTGTTGGAACTGAAGTTAGGTACAAACCGTAGTAAGTTACGTATTTAATAGTTGCCTGTAATTACAATGTTTTAGAAGAGATGTCGACGTCAAGCAGCAAGAAGGCCAAAACTAAAGAAAGTGTTCCAGGACGTGTAATTCAACCTGATGGGGTGGAGGAGTTCAAGGTGGAGAAAATTGTCACTAAAAAGTTGATTGATGGCGTTGTCCATTATCGGATCAAATGGGTCGGCTGGGATTCGTAAGTAGTAGTATTGTATATTTGTTTGTAACATTTCATTGTTTGCTTGCATGACCATCCAGTGTGATATACTTTTACATACTTTAAACTCAGTTAACTCTCTGTTTGTCTCCGATTCCAGAAAAGACAATACATGGGAACCTATTGATCATTTAGAAAATTGCATTGACATGGTCAATGCATTTGAAGCGGCATACCAAGGTCTTAGTGGTAGTGCAGGAATTAGACCCATTTTGTCTCCAAAAAAGAAACGGAGAGGTAGACCAACTAAATTACGACCTACAGAAAAATCCGGGCATGAAGATGATGAAGAACTACTGGACGTGAACGCACAGAAAGAGACTGATGTAGAGCAAATGCAAGGAGATGGGATTACTGATGAAATTCTGGATAGGGAATTTATGGTAATCCTTACTAATTTACAAAATGTTAACTGCTACATTTTGAGTATGTTAACGTGACTGTCAAGTATGGTTTGTTTTGTAGGGTCCAATGTTCCGCAGAGTTTGGAGGCAGTCTGAAGTTCCACTTTGTATATTGGGCTCAACCAATATACACGGGGCTCTAGTGCATTTGGTTCGAATTAAAACCAAAGACGACAATAATGATGAAGCAGTCTTAGAAGACCCGTACAAAGGACTAGATGCTAACAATTGTGTTATGGTTTTAGCTCAGACCTTTAACTGCCATTTTCCACAAATGGTTCTCAAGTACTACGAAACCCACACGACAATTGTTGATGATGTTTCAACCGATGAAGAAAATGCTGCTAAAACTGCCCGAATCGAGATTTTACGCCTCTGTCGGACTCAAGGAGTATGTTCAAATGAAAACCAAATTTTCCGGGACATATTACAAACAACCAATTCCATTATTTCCACGGATTGTACTGATTCGAAAGAACCTGGGGCAAGCAGTCAAGCACCCACCGCCATTTCATCACAATTTAGTCCAACTGCGCTGAACTGCAATGTAGAGGCACCTGATAAAACCACACAGTTCGACCAATTCGGACTGCCCATCTCTTACAGCGGCACAGACACAGACGACAGTAGTGACGATGAGACAGTAGCTATTTCTGATACATAATTATTACATTTTACGCTTTTTATTTACACGGTAGTAGATTTCAGTTAATTGGTTTATGTATTTTTATTGTTAAATAACGGTATTTTTCATTAATAGTAACAAATTTTACGTGTGATTGATAAAAATAATTTGTTTAGTCTTTAGTTTAGACTACTGTAAAAGGTATTCAAAACCCGGTTAGTTTTTATATGCAGTTTTAGTTTTATTTACGTTTGTTGTATTGAAAAAATTACTACCAACTCTTATTCAATTCCAATTACAAAGTCCAATACATATTTCATTTAATGTGCTTGTAATTAATTAATGTTTGAATGTATGTATAATTCATTGTATGGATTATGAAATTTGTAACCAAACGGTACATGACTCAATAATAATACTTTTTGCTTGTCTGATATCAGTCAGATTGTAATGTAATTGTAATGTAGTTCCGACTTTTGACCTTGAAAAACGTGTTCTCATAACCATGTGTTCCAGTGGCCCACAAGGAATTCTGTACTATTTTGGTGGATGTACTATCTGTACTGGATAGTGACGTTCAATCCACTAAAGCATAATGTGATCTTACCATGCTCTGAAATCTGAACATAATGTTTTTAGGTATACACGTTTGTTTATAGCTTATGTTCTCACATGAATAATATTACTTGAACAATACGGCTGGATCAACAGGAGAGCCGGTTGTTTATGTAGAATGTCCAACCACAACAAACGCCACACATATATTTTTCCATTCTTTTCTGTAAAAGTTTCCTTAAAAACTTGTTGATTCATTATTGTCATTATAATAGTTACTTTAGTTTTTTTGGAACTAAATCCGACCGTCTATCCGTCCGTCCGTCCATGAAACAATGGATACTCCTAGAAAATATTCGCCCTTTGCGTGGTTACTTATCGTTCTTGTGATTACTCCAAGCATTCCCACTTGTGATGGAGAAAACATTTTGTTTTTCTTTGGCTTATCAACGTACAGCCATCGAATCACGGGTGAAATTTTACTTTAACATGTTTAGTGCATGTAGCATTTAGTATTAAGTCAATAGTATAAGCTGAATTTTTACATCAACCATAAATGTGTATATTTCACAGCTTGGCCTTTAGCTGTTGGACTGGCGGAGAACGGACACTCTGTAACGTTTCTTCAGGCCACTCCAAATAAAAACCCGCATCCAAATATCACCGAAATGAATCCAGCAAATGTGAAACACTTACCTCCACCTAATTTGGTGGAGCTGCGCTTACAGTATGGAAGAATAATACCGTACATCATAACATTTATATTACCTTCCGCTGGAGTTGACATGTGCACTCAGTTCCTCAATGACACTTCCAATCTTGAGTGGGTCAACTCTAACAAATTTGATTTGGTCATCATTGACGCATTGTTTAATGACTGTGCATACGGCTTGGCTTACAAATGGCAAGCGAAAACGATTGTATTCGGAACGACCCACGTATTTGACTGGTTTCCGGATGGCTTTGGTTTCAGATGAAAAGCAGTTGGATTCCCAGCATTCACTTTTCACAAGACTTGCCAATGGGATTTTTTGGAAGGATTCAAGCATCAGTTTCCTACCTTTGCCACTTTAACAAGCAGTTTAGAGGACTTCCAGGTCTTGATCTGGTGCTGAGAGAAAAACTTGGTATGCCAGACATGCCACCAGTAAGAAATGATTATGAATACTAGCCTCGTCTTTATAAATACTCATTACAGTGAAGAGCTTGCAAGATCATTACCTCCATTTGTAATTATTATGAAATTTAAATAGCATTGAATTTTTATTCTATTTTTATTATTTATTTTATTCACTTTTTATAACCCGTGTTTCTTCTACTTAGGTAATTCCTATTGGAGGTATGCATGTTTCAAACAGTGAAAACCCTTGCCGAAAGAGATGGAAGAATTCGTTAAAGGAAGCGGAGACAACGGCTTCATTTATGTAAGTTTTGGAAGCGAAGCTGACATGTCGAAATCTCCAGAGTTTATTCGCAAAATATTCTTTAGCGCTGTGGGGAAAATTAAAACAGGATTCTTATGGAGGTGGGATGGAGAAAAACCTGTTGGAATGCCGGATAATGTAATGACTGCCAAATGGATGCCGCAACAATCTATCTTGGGTGATTGAAAGAGAGAGAGAGAGCTTTAGAGTTTTCATATATTAATATGCTAAATTGTAATGATGGTTCTTGTTAAAAATTTCATATACATAGGTCATCCGAAAATACGAGGATTTATTACGCATGGTGACTGTTAAGTATGCAGGAAGCTGTCTATCATGGGGTTCCAATGATTGTTTTCCCAGTCTTTGTATGTAGCATCATAATAAATAGTATTTAATACCAATGTAGAAGTTTTAGAATTAATATCATGTAGGATATAAACTGATTTCAACAGGCAGAACAAGATTACAAATGCAGAAAGACTTCATAGAACAGGGCGTGGAATTCGTCTTGACTTTGGTTCTTTAACCGAACCGCAGTTGGAGGATGCAATAAATCGACTATTAACAGATCCAAGGTGCGCAAAAAGTTCTCGCAATCATTCTTCAATATTTACTTGATGAAAGGGATTTCATGTTCCTTTGTGTGTTCTTTTTTACAGAATAAAGCATGAAATGAAACTAACATCTGCAAGGTTCAAAGATCGACCTTCAAAACCCGTGGATACTGCCTTGTGGTGGACAAGCTATATTTTCAGACATGAAGATACAAGTTTTCTCCGTCCAGGTCGACTTGCCTCATCTTTATCATGGTATCAAAGAAGGCAGCTGACGTGTGGGCTTTCTTATCAGTTACTCTTCTGAGTTTGCTCTACTTGATAATTAAATGTTGTTCAAAACTCATTTCATTATGCTGCGGTAGAAGAAAATCGGAAAAAGTAACAAAAACAAAGAAGAGAAACTGATATTTACCTTTGCATTATTTTTAGCTTTGATAAAGCCTTATGCAAAATACAATATATTCAATTTAATCAGTATCAGTATCAGTATTTATCAGTATATCTTTTGTAAGAGGTTTACCGACTTTGATTAAACAATATATTTATCCTTGCCAAAAAATATAAATGGGTCATTTATATAAACGCTAATATTTATTCGTCTGACTGAAGCCACTACTTCAAAAAATAAATTACTAGCAAATACATAATAACCAATCCAAATTTGTGCCCACTTTTGGCTCAAGTGATTGTTCAAGGTTAAGTATGACAAACATTTTTTATTTTCATATAAATGTAGGTTAGTTTAACTGATGGGCTGACACGTTGGCATTTTCAATTAGGATCAATTGTCACGTAGTGAGAAAAAGAAAGCTCACTTTTGTTTGCCTAAGCATTCTTTCCAAAAGGGACAATTTCCAGTACGCAACAACTTCGAAAAGAAATGCCACCAAAGCTACTGCAAAGAGGATCAATGCAAACCTCACAACGTTTTTAATTAAAGACCACGGAATTGGGGTTGGATATGCCTTTAGATCCCGAACAACGTCTCCACTAATAGATCCATACCGATAGCTGATGACATGTTGTCTCTCAAGATTATACTTTCCATTTTCCATCCATGCTTCCAAAGTAGCTAAAGTATTCTTTCCTATTTGTCTCATGTAGTTGGCATTCCACAAAGCTAAATGACCCGTTTCGAATAGATCTGAAAATATGTTGTTCATCAATGGGGATAGGATGCATCTTCTAATGATAGTGGCATACCGCATCACAAAATTGTGAGCAGAGGTTTGCCCACTTACTCTTCGACCTTCAACATGACTTATCAAGTTTTTTAAAAGAGTTATTGTATGCTCGTAATCAATGAGGGCAAAAGGTTGGTTCTCTTCCTGATGAGTGGAAGTTGAGAAAGGTGGATATCCATGAATAATATCTGTTAGTAGTTTTGCATGATGACTCGGACTTAAAAAATAGGGCACCAGCGAGTCCCTCAGCACCTCATAAAACCCAGGATAATCTTGTCCTTTTCGTCCCTGCATTGCCCCTTTGAGGGTTGAGTCTTTGAAACCGGATATTCTTTTTAAAGTTACATTTCCTCCTGGAACTTCTGCAGGCACTGTCATCCACACGGCTTCAAACGTAACTGTTGTCAGTTTTGCACTAACCAATTCTTCCAAAGAACTTGGAGCCACAAACTTAGATTCTGATGCGAGAAAGGAGAAAAACTGTCCATCGTATGCATTTAGTAGGGTAATGGACAAAAAGTTCCACAAAATCCATAGATAGCCAGCCAACCTGGAACCGGAAATGAATTTCGCCGAGTGATCGTCACACTGCGAGAGCATGGATGCGAATGACAGAAAACTGACATCAACAATGCCAAGGAGCCTTCGCCTTTTTTGGTTTCCGAAAAGAATGATAATTGTGAGAAAGATTGGAAAGGCAATTAGACATAATACAATCCCGATCCATGTTTCAAACTGGAAGGGTTGCGTGAGTGCAGTCATCCCACTGGAATGACGTTTTCGAACAACTACGAAAGAGTATGGTATTGCATGTAATGTGGGATTACTAATAATGTAGCGATCCACATTGCGATATTTGGTCTCGGGAATAAATGAAAAATCATTTTCAAAATCACCGTCAAACACGGTGTTAATTGATAAGTCAAAGGGTTTACTTGCTCCAAAACCATTATGAAGAGCATCCTCCTTTGTCCTTAACAATGTGATATTTTAACAAAAACTCGATAGTTTTGATGGAGCAAGCTGAGTAATGATAGGAAGGATATCTCGAAATTTCTTTGCATGGCCGAATTTCGGGTGCTGCGTGGATGAGAAGAATTGTTTTTTCAACTGTAATTTGTGATGACAAAAGGTATTCATTGAAAAGTTTTAATTTTTTAAAAATTAACTTTTGCAGATTCATAGTAAAGACTATGTAAAGTATTTCCAGTTAGGATTAATAGTGCTCCAGAATACGGCAAAAGATGAAAATTTATTTCTAGAAAGTTTCCCAACCGTTTCAATGTATCCATATCCAGTGGAACGAGAATGAAAAATAAAGGGCTTTCGTTTTGTATTGGAACACGAAAACTCTCAATGAAATTATTTGATTTGGGGCTTTTAATTAAACTATCCTTTCCAGATAAAAGTATGACATACACAAGCACATTGACAAAATGTGTGTTCTCAAACGCACTACCTTTAGAATGGTAAACAGTTGGAAAAGTACGATTATCAGTACTAACTGTAGTTCTGTTTTCAATCTTGTGCTGAAAGGCTTCTACAAGTGCCACAGGGGAATATGGAAACACTTGGTGTTGTTGATGGAACAAAACTTTGTCGATATCAAAATAATTGTTGGAAGAAAATATCTGTTGAATCTTTGGAAAGTGGTATTTAATATGAAAATTCTCAGTATGTAGTGCAGATATAGTTGAAAAGTTAGGCTGGAGGTTAAAGTTATCTGAAACTCCAAACGAGCTCGAGATGAACTCCATTTGGGAGTCTCACTTTCCCCCACAGAATAATGGAACTTCTTTCGAGCTTTAATTGTTACATACTTGGATCAACACAAAAACAAATATGGTGGTGAATACTTGGCCAGGGATTATCAAACATGTTCGATTTGTATTTACACTGTCGAGTTTGTCATATTTATAACAAACAGCAAGTGTTTGCAATGACAGGATTACTTAATTGATTACCATCATGTCATCTCGGGTTGCTCATTTTTAAATGAAACATTAAAGTAAATATTTTCCATGTGGCACTAATGGGTTTACTAGTCATGTCGAGCGATTCTGAGAAAACAACAGCGAAATCCGACGTACAAAACGTAAACAACGTTTCTTTGCGTCATCATGGTATATTGGATTTGCAGCACTATAAGCAGTATACTTTGCAAGAAAATCGTAGTAACTAAGTAAAGCTTAGTAAGCGTGCAAATTCATACTCGTATGTGGCCATTGTAAGTAAGTACAGGTAAAATTCAAGAGTATTTTATGATGTTAGGACTTGCAAGGAGTCAACCCACGATACCAAAAGCTTTATACGGTTGTAGGTGTATGCGATTGCTACATTATTTTCTGCACTAAACAACAGTTGGTGATGGGAACGGAATGATAGGGGATACTAATGCGCTATAAGCTACAAAAATGCACTTTGACACTAACCCTTCATGTACCCTATTTTCGAAAAGAAGAATCCAGTTTAGTTCGGATCACAGGATAAGACTCGTGAAGTGAGGAATAGACTAATAATTTACAACTGAAAACGATGATATCGTAGCAATTATAACTTTATTACAACTACTTTTTAACGAATATCACTTTAAATTGATTACAGGTAGGCTCTTATCAATACGATAACACTTTTCAAGGAAAGATTTACTCAACGCTTTACATGATGAAAGTCTTAGTAGTAATCCTGGAAGTAATGAGGAAAAAACCAATCATTTTTGTAGGTCCATGAACGGAAACCACACGGCATGCTCACATTCACATATTCCGCATAAATCTACATTCTATGGCTAAAATATTATATGTACTTACATTATAAGCAACAAAGAGATGCTTTTTATAGAATCATGTCATACTCCCACCATTTTAATTCTAACCTAACCGGAATTAAAATACAAAGGATATAAAAAGCTATAAATTAATTAGTAAACCTATCCGGCTGATACACCTTCCTACCGCTCCTTGTCACTTTCACTTCCGCTTTTGGAGGCACAGAAGATTCGCTGACTTCGACGGGATCTGGATTCGGCTCCGGAACTTGATCCACTTCTTGTTTCTCCTCTGGGTTATCTGGAACCTCCAGGAGATAAAGTCGTTGTGCTGGTCGCAGGTAGGAACCATCCTTCGTCTTGATAAGTGCGGTTCGCACTTTCCCATCTCTTCCAGGGTAGACTTCAGTGATGACTCCAAGTGGCCAGTCCATACGCTTTTTGTCATGAACTTCAATGAGTACCACAGACCCTGGCTTCAGTTCCCAGTTGTCGTGATTTTTCATTTCTTGATTTAGCTGCCATAAGTATTCCTTCCGGAAGCGCGTTCTCAACTCCTCTCGGATCTTTTGGCATTGACGTAAATTTTGCTTTAGAGCTCTGCTGTCAATAGTATCTGCTTCAGGTAAATAGTTGGCTGTGGTGTCCTTTAAAGAATCTGGATGGGCTGAGGGGAAGTAACTCACCATCACTTTCAGACTGATATGACAATGGGCGATGATTCATGGTCGACTCAACTTCACATAGCAAGGTATTGAAATCTTCCATGTTGACCACCTTGTTTCCCAATATCCGTCGGATCAGGTTCTTCATTACTCCCACTAATCGCTCCCACCATCCGCCCCACCATGCAGCAGTGGGTGGATTGAAAATCCACTTTATCCGGTTGACAGCAGCATAACGGCTCACTTCGTTCCAGTCCAACTTCTTGAAAAGGTTGTTACATCCGACAAAGTTGAGTCCGTTGTCTGAATATATTTTTGATGGTCTCCCACGACGTGAAACGAACCTCCTGAGTGTCTTCAGAAAGCCTTCTGCCGATAACGTAGTGGTTAACTCTAAATGTACAGCTCTGTATACTGCACAGGTGTACAGCACAATCCATGCTTTCTCTCCTCCTTTTAGGAACAATGGTCCAGCAAGGTCAACTCCTGTTACGTCAAAAGCTGATGTGAAATGTGAAGTACAAGCTTCCCCCGCTCCCTCTGGATAAGGATCCAAGAA
>LJIJ01001453.1:0-44009 GCA_001718145.1 Orchesella cincta
GATGAATTATCAGAAATCCCCGAGAGACGAGTATATACAGTATCTTTCAAGGTTTTTCATGGGATAGCAGCCCAAACTTTATTGTGACAACTGACAACTGTGTGATAGACATTTTTGTCCCATTCTGTAATTTAAACGCGGTGTGCAATAATAACGTTCAAATGCATAGGTCTCCGTAAAGAAACATATTATTCAATTGGTATTAATAGCTCCAGTACCAAGAATACATGCTATGTTTTTGTGACCGATAAGACTGGAAGTAAACAACAAGTGAAATATCATTTTATATTCACCTCAAAGGAAAATGTTTAGACTGAGATTAGCTGCTTGCGCAGCAGCGAATCGAAGAAAAGCCCAGGGACCACAACAGCAGAAGAAGTCACGAAAGCGTAAGGTACTGACATTTCGTCTTCAATTTTCTTATCTGTCACAATTCAATGGGATAGATAGGGATTTATCTTATCGTTCAAAGGAAGTACAAAGATTTGCATTGAATGTATGTATTTAGAAATGGGATTTCAATAAAACAGATTCATTTTCGAAGGTAAGAAAAGAGAAGGACTGTGTAGAACGTCTGGTACTGCTGCTATATCATATTCTGAAATGTGTATGCATGAATTAGAACGATTTTTCCCGATGGTTTTTTCTTTCGACGTTCAGAAAATTTCAAATATTAATAACATGGTATTTGAATATGCATAGCTGCATGTTGATTAAATTGCAAGAAACTTGCAGAATAGATTTTGAAATTTTTTAGTGTAAAATCATACGACATGTTATCTTAAAATGACGCATCCTACAGCCTTAAATCCTACTAGCTCATGTGTGCTATATGTTGTGTGTGGGTATAGAAATCAGAAAAAGATGCCAGAATAATCACCGGCTGCGTAGGTCGGGCGGTTCGTCTTGGAGAAAGAAGAATGATGGACGCTAGACCTATTCTTAGACTTGGATGTTCGTCCCGATGCAGGCATGCAGTACACTTGAAGGTGATAAAGGAAATAGATGCTTGATGCCTATTGATAAAAAAAAATTATGTTTTAAAATACGTTGCTTGTTGAACTATACAATTGTAGGACAGTATTCTGTCCACTCCTCACAATAAATCCGATGACTGGATTTCGGAAGACATTTATAAGCATTTTACAGAAACAGACTCTCGGCCAATAACCCCAGAACATTATTCAAGGCGAGCTGTTACTCTTCCACGACCCAGCAGGTAGTATGCGATTCAAAAATTAAAGTATCTAGTACTAAATAACTTTGTTTCTAAAAATAAAATGACTATAGTTGTTTCTGTCATGCTTACAATGAAACTGATTCTATTTTTGTAGCGTTGTGCTGGAGAAAACACGAAAATGTGTAACTCCCGAGCCAGACACCAAACAATGTCAGTTTCACAACCGGCGGGTGTTGATTTTAGATTTGCGGCGAGTGAAAAGCGTGGATGCTATAACTCGTCAAAACAGCCTTACAACTGGAGAATCCGTAGACAATTCCACATACGGCGATTATGATTATGACAATAGAAGTTCTTCTGTGAATAGGGATTCCGCAAGCATTTTCCATCATTCAACACCGAGAAATTTTTCCATATCACGCTCAACCAGTCCCAAAGGAGCCATCAAACCAAAGAGTCGAATTAAGAAGCCAAAAGACAGATCAGGATCTCCCATTGCTTATGAAAGATCGACTAGCCCAAAAATTTTAGAAGGCGTAAGCAAATCACCATGTTTCACTTTATAGCACTTTACTTACCTCCCCATTGATAAACATGTAGAATTGAGCTTGGAACATAATATACATACATACATGTTGTGCATGAATCATCATCAACATCAGCTCACCTTTCTGCATCTGAACAAACACAAAAAAGCTTGCGTGCACGATTTTCATTTTGCTGTGCAGCTCTCATGGAGAAAGCTTGTGCTTTTATCCTCTTGACCAAAAAACGACTATTAAGTCAAAGAGTGCAAACACTTGGCGCTATTATGTTGGTGGCCAGTGCAAATTAGTTCTTTAAATAAAAAATGTGATCGATGGAATACAAAGAAGCAGACAACATTTACTTATGTAGCCCTATCTTTCATGCTTATTTGTAACAGAGGTACTTGATTCTTTTCTCACTTTAATGCATTTGTAGCTTATCTTTGTGAAATACAAGGGCAAGCCGTTTTTCAAACTACTTGACAGGCTATTAACGAACTCTGGCACAAAATACTCAATTTTCTCAAACTCAGAGATTGAGTAAACGCGTGAACAAAAACATGGACGCTCATTTAATCTCAGGTATAAATATAAACGCAGAATGGACTCAAGGCCCAAAGTCTACGAAACTTTCATTCGAGAAGCTCTTACTGCATTGGCTTGAAATTTTACTCGTCGTTAATAAAAGCATTGCAATTAAGCAGGAGGCTATAGGAAAAAATTGAAGCCATTATGAATCTTTCTCTTAGTACTACAAATAGTAACGAAACCCACCGCAATCTCCTTCCTGACGATTTTGTGCAGTTCCTATCCAAAAACTATACCACGATAAATGATATTGAAAAAAAGGTGGAACAGTTTCAGAATGACTCCTGGAACTCATTTTACAAAAAGTTGGGCTGCACAAATTGGAGAAATTTAAGGCTCTGTGCTACAAAGTGTGATTCTGTTGATTCTTGTTTTAGTGATAGAGACATCAAAAACATTATTCGTGCTAGGCTAAAACCTAAAATGAAAAGGCTAGAGTCAAACGAAAGGATAGAGCTCGACGATGAATATTTAGAGGGGCTGAAAGATGAGCAAAATGAAAACGCTCCAGTTGATTTCTCCTATCTCACACAAAACTTTCCTTTGGTTTACTTTGCCCCACATATCAAAGATTCCACGAGTGGAGCTCAGTCTTCATCTATTGTAGCCAGAGAAAGCAGTTCATCCATTAGAGTTGAAGGGAATAAACTTCACCTTACTGAACGAGCTTGCAGCAGTCCCACGAAAGAGTTGCGAAAAGCGTCTCGTTTTCAAACCAAAGATGGTTACAGTTCAGATGAAAGTTCAGTAATGTTATTAGCTTTTGGGCCTGATATAATTAAAAAAAGAAGGAAGAAAAAGAAGGTGAAAGAGCCAGCACGCTCTCGACAACTTTTGACTGTGAGGAAATACACATGAAAATTAAGCGTTCATCTTCTTGTCAATAACAAATTTTGTTGTTTGTCCATGAGTTATGCTTGCCAACAGTAGACTTATAAAGTCTCCATCTAATTTTTGTGCAAAACCCTGATAAGCAATGTAATCTTAACCTTTTATTATTAATAGCTCACATTGCCCCCACTCCATCAGTCTGTGCTAACATTGCTGGGTCAAAAGCCTGGGGCGAAACCATCACCAAGAAATTACCTAAAGGTGGATACAAACTCAGGTGCGGCCTTTGATTCACCTAGTTCAAACAAGGCAAAAGTAAGAAGTAGTTTTACTTTACAAAGGAAAGGTGAATCTTTAAATAAATTAAGCTGCAATTAGTCGTTTCTGATATTAGAAACTTCGTAGACATGGCCGAAAGAAAAAGGCAAAAGACGAAGGAAAGGAGTCTGAAGAAAAAGAAATTGAAAAGGATGGCATCAGCGATCTACAGGACGGAGGGGATGAGTTACAAGAAACTCAACTCAGCACTTTGAACAAAGCGGATCAAGATGGAGGAGCGGAAGATGACAACGATCAACACCATGGTAGCAAGTCCCCTTCGTATGAGAGGGAACATAGGAAAAGTCTAAGGGAAGTGTTGGATGAACATTTAAGCAAAGAACGGTGGAGTCTAAAGGTACATCATCTTTGCACATGATTCATGTGCTTACATGGAAATGAAACTTAATTCTGCATCTTTTAGGAAATGGAAAATTTAGACGAAAAAATAGATACTTTGTCCTCTGATCTTCAAAAGTACTCAACTGATTTTAAAACCAAGTCAATATCAATGCCAGAAGATACTTGGTTGGCATATCCTAGAACGTGGACTCGAAGTAGTGCAACCTTTGGAGTTCCATCAAGTTCAAAGCTTCTACGGGGTAATAAGAACATCCTGGAATTACACAGGGCAAATATAAGCTGGAACTTTCTCTTTCGTTTTTATTTCATCAAAACTGTAGTTTGACTAATTAAACCATTAATTGAACTTGCTCACGTCATATCCCGTCTATCTCCTCTAGAATTAAACCCGATCGAGTATTTGCAAAAATACGTTACCATCACAGAGCCACGTCTCCATCTGTACAATCTGGTTTACCAAAGGTATCGAATTTTAGAGAATCCCACAGGAAAATCAATAACAGTGAAGGTAAAGTAAAACGATGTTGATAATATTTGCTATTTGATATAATAATGAATATGGCTTGTCTTCAAGTGTCAATTTGGCTTTTGTAGTCACTGCAACGAGCCCTAACGGAAGTATTAGGGAGGCAGTTCACGGACGACGAAATGACAGAGCTGCAAACATCCTATTTGAGTGTAGATAATGACTTTGAACTTCATCCAAGAGCATTTGCTGGCATCTGTGCGTTCTGCGAACGGATTTATGGCAAGTATGCGTTGGAGGATTGTACAGAATGCATCATTTGTTCGAGAAGTAATGTGCATGATAAAGAGAGGCAAGTTCATTTTATTATTGGCAAAAGTATTGTATAAAGTAAGGACGCACATTTTACTAATTTAATGCAAAATTCATTTTCCCATTTCATTTTATAATTCAGATGCCATATGAAAAGGAAAAGTGAGCTGGAAGAAATGGACCTATCATTCCTATCCAACAAAATAAAGTTTGGTGAAGTCCCCGAAAGTATTTCACGCCTAATTGGAGCACTTACCAAAGGTGACCGTCGTCACGTCAAGTGGGACACGTCAAAGTAGTTTTTGTGTTGAGCAGACAATAATAACATGGGAGTTAATAATAAAAAGACTAAAGATAGAATTTCGTTTTGTTGCACTGATTTATTGATTTTTTTAGAATTCACGCCGTCTGTGAATTCGAGCTTACATTCAAAAAACGCTGTGGTATTAAACAATAATACTTAATACCTAACTGACGAAACGAACATTTTTCATAAAGGTACTTTAATATGAAAGGAGTTTTGTGTTGTACGACTGATCTGTAACATCAGTTGAGAGGAGTTTCGTATCTGTATTGGATAATTATACGCAAGAGTTAGCATGACTTGACTCGGCAATTCAACCGCACGAAAAATTAGCTTGTCAATTCTCATCGGACTTGTTGTAGATTGGTTGTTGGTTAGGAAGAATGTTTTGAAATTGTGGAGGAATCATCACTGGGCCATGCATGTTTGCCGTCATCATAGATGGATGGAAGCCAGCATTCGGTGGAAAACCTATTGTGACAAACAATTATCATGAGTTGAGATGTTGCCAGTATAGACAAGAAAAATGTTTTTTTTGCATTTGACTCTCACCCATTGGAGGTGGACCTGGCCGAAACTGCATATGTGGGTGTGGTCTAGCCATAGTCGACATCAGAGAAGCAAGATTTGGATTATTGGAATTCATAATCACAGGTGCGGTAGTGGGCGGTGTGGGCAACAAACCGCCTGAGATAGGCACCGGAACAAATCCAGTAGGATTTTGCGGTGGAACAGATTTGCCTCCATCGGCTGTCATCTTCCGCATGACAGAGGTGGGGGTGAATGCCATGCTAGAAACAGGAGTAGCACTGCGCTTTGCCATCTCCTTTGGCCCGTCATCATTTTGCCTTGGCATGATTTTTTCGACTAGAGGAAACAGCAGAAATATGACACACGTTAGTAGTCACGTTCATAATCAAGATTATATTGTGAAAAAGTCGTCAATAAACACGTCAAAAGTTTTAACTTACAATTCGGAGGCCGATGATTGGGCATTGGTTGTGGCATTGGATGAATGGGTTGACTATTAGGGTTAATGACCACTACTCCTGGCAAGTTAACCGCTCCAATAATAAGCAACTTAAAAATTCCAACATACGCCATGTGTTGTTGCGGGGGAACTTGGGTTGACATCACACCATTTAAAACGCTACGGAAGGTCCATTCGTTGGATTTAGCCACTAGACATAGTCCACATCAAATATTATTGACAAATGATCCCAGACAAAATAATACAATGATTTTATTAAGTAGAATTTTAAGCGTACAGTTGACAAGCATTATGTAATCATTTTGTGACACGTTCATGTTCAAGACTAGTTGCTGGAGTTCTGGTGGAAGCATTAGCAGAGCTTGATTTGGGGTCATCCGTATAACTTCTTCTTGCGGTTGAACTGGAACCGACTGCTTATTCATCATGTTGTTGAAAATGTCCTGCAGGGGATTAGTGCGAGGAACATCTTCTGGCACAGGCGTTGACTGAGATTTTTGCTGGTTTTGTTGGGGAGGAGTCTTAAATAAGTCCATGACGTTTCCACCCTGGTTTGCCTGTCCTTGTTCACCTCCTGGAGGTTTTCCACTGGAAGCCTTCTTACTAGCTGCAGGACCCATGAGTACTTTCTCCAACTAAAAATATACATACCAATTTAGCACATTTCAATAAGTCGTTTAGCAGGGGCTCGTTTATAAAACTCTCCTTACCAATGGCGTAACTAATTTCTTGAAAGCGTCTACATCGTCTTTAGTCGCGGGGGAAGGTTTGGCAGCTTCCTTTGGTTTCGGTTCAGGGGTTGACTCGACTGGAGCATTCTTCTTTATTAGCATATTACGAAGTAATTCTCCCATTTCGTGAACAGCCTTTGATTTATCTAGAATTATAAAAGTATTCATTTAAAATAATTATGACGAGTTTCCAATGCAGTATTACTTATTTTGATAAACTAGCAAAGAAATGTGACCTACCTCCATTGTTGGCATGTGAATTGTTCTCATGTTGATCAAAGTGCGTAGCCCTAACCAGTCCAGGATCTGGTGTAGCTGAGTTTCGCTTGAAAAATTGACTAAACCTTGAGCTACCACTCGGTTCTTCAGATTCCAGCATGTCATTCTGCAAAAGTCACAAACATTGCATTGATAAGAGAAGTTGATAGCAAATTATAATAAATGTATATTATTATTCTATATTATGCCAAAATTCTTTTACCGGTAAAATTCCCGGAATATGATCCATTTTAAGAATTTTCTCAATGCTAAGGTCCATGGGACTTTCATTTTCACCAGACTGCTCATTTTTAACGCTTTCACCTCCCGAGTCAATTTCCCCATTATGCTCCAAACGTTCCTTCTCAAATCCATTTCGCAGGTCATCAGACTTATCTCTGCGGTCATCGTCCAGAAAACCTCGCAGCTCAATAGTTTCGTGTCGATCAGAAGGCCCACCTATTAAAATTAGCAGGTATTAGTAAAATACTCACTAAATGTGACAATAAAATGTAGTTGGTCATTTGAAGTACCTGAAAACCACTCCGGTTCCTGTTCATCCTGTCTGTCGTGGTATCGCTTATTGGAATTCGTGTTATAATCTCTATCGCGCGGAAAATGAGCACCGTTTCGGCGCCGCGACCAGTCCGACTCTGGTCCATCATTGGACCAGTTGTTGCCCCTATGGTTGCTTCCAGATAAGCGGTCCCTATTCATTCGATCGCGATGATCCCTACTATCCATCTCACGATCTCTGTCCATTCGGTTCCTATCATTCATGTCCCTTCTATTATGCCCACCATATCGGAAATTGTTGCGATGAAAGTCCCTGTGAAATGTTAATTTGAAAAATAAGCAAGTTTTAATGAACTGCTAATTGTTGATAGCGTGATATATTTTGAATACAACGGATTTACCTGTCCCTATCCCTATCGTATCCCTTGGAAGGTTCCTCATGCGCATGGATTCTTGAAAACGAGTTGGTGGAAGGTACATGAGAGGGAGACGTTAGGTTTGGGCCACAACCTCCTGAAAAGTTACCACTATGAGGTCGAAGACTAATGTTGTCTTCCCCATCCCTATCTCGTTTAGCTCCCTCCTCTTTCCGTTTTGGCCTGTTGTTGCCATAAATGAAATATATTTATTTGCATACAATTAAAATATGGTTTGTCATGAATGCAGTCTGAGAATACATGTCATGTTAACTTACGGAAGATACGCTTGTTGAGGAGCAGATAACGGCAAACGCTTTATTTTTGATGCACCAAGAGTACAATCTAAGTGTGGAATGGGGAAGCCAGAAGGTTTCTTAGCGCTTGCGGGGCTGTGGAAGCACTTTATAAGAAATTCCTAAATGGACATAAGATACATATGAAAATTAGGTAAAAAATAATATCATTTTCACTGGTTTCAAAAGTGATATATCGATATATGAAATTCAATAAAATTTACGCGATCGTATAAAATCCTCTTCTTTCGCCCCGAAGGTTTCCGAAAGGTAGTGCCGTCCAAATCAGGCTTATGTTCAGTCTCAACAAGGCATTTGCCACTGGATGACTCTGCCTTTAAGTCCATACTAATTTTTTCAATGCTCGTTGCCATTGTGGAATCAAAATCTGAAATTTCTCAAAAAAACAAAATTAACTGTACAACCTCAAATGAAAAATCTCTGCAATAAAACAAATTTTAACTGCCGTGAAAGATTAATAAAAGATTAATTCTCAAACTTTAATATAACGAAATACCGTAAAATTCTACATCTAAACAGCACAAAAATCGCGATCAATCTCTAATATTCTGTCGATTATCTAAATTTCAAGATGGCAGACCAGCTCCTTAGAACTTGCTTTGTTGGCCGATCAGTCAGAAAGACTCCAGTTAGGAGAGTAAGGAATATGCCAGCTAATATTTATTCAAAAGCAAATCTGTTCAGCATGGAAGACTTAGTACCATTCATGTTGAGCTCTAGCAATTCCGGGACTAGCAAACAATAGCATCATTTCGTTTATATATGTATCCACCACTGTCTTTGGTAATATCATCATTTTCATTTCTATGGTAATTTAACAGAAATAGGTTTAGGATTTGTCCCTTAACTGAATTGTGTTTAACAAAATGTTGACGAATAGGAGAAGGCAACCTAAAAATTATGTTAATTATGTCTCGCTTTCATCCCCATGATTTCCAAATGAAACGTGTTACAATAAACGTTCATGTACAGCATTTTTTCGCGTATGTAGCTACTACAGCTGAACCACTGCTGAAACAATTTTCTTGTGTTAAGTTTAATACTTCAAGCTTAATGCAATTAGTAGGTACTATGAACTATTGTGATATTCCACAGTGTGGTGCATTCCACAGGAGGGTGTACAACGGTAAAGAAATTTATTTATGCCTGCACAAGAATTTTAAGCTGATTTAAATGGTTGCACCTTCCAGTCAAACTTGAGTCCAACGACTTCGTTCTCCAAAACACTTGCTGTGGTGTTCCCTAACCTTAAACATTTTGCTTCATGATAGCAGTGAATGCACCTCAAGCATTCATTGAGAGTGCTGGAATGGAGAACCAGACGCTTGCAATCATGCAAATTAGGATGGAAGATACGGAAGGCTCTATTGGTCTTAGTGTTCAACATGTGATACTTTATCTTTAACTGAACCCGAGCCCCTACATTTGCATTAAAGCTCATTTGCATCTGTCATCATACGTCAAATTTGTTTTGTATGCTTTAAAAAAAAGATCCACAAGGGATTACTTTACTCACCACGCTTCACGTTATCCTCGTCCTGTCTACTCCGCTTCTTTCATAAACCTCACTGGTTGAGCGTAACAGGCATGCAAACAAATACAAGGGTACCATATATTATGACAATGGAATACCTGGAAACATTAAATAATAATGAGTGTTACGAATGCAAAATATATTACAGATAATTGTAATGACTGGTTTTTAAATTAAAAAGAAAGTTTATAGTACTGGAAGAGCAACTGAACCGATGAGTGTACATATTTTGAACAGGGTTATTTTTTTAACTATTGGTCTACTGGTTGTTGGCTTTAATCAATGCCGTACTAAAAAAATAATTACGCCCCCTCACCCTACTAATAAACTTGCAAATAATTTATTTGAAAATGCATAGTTTGCAACTTCAGCACGGGTTAACAATTTTATGATGACGAAAAATCTTAAGCGCTCCTCTGGAAATATTTGTATCAACGAGCAAAACAAAACACAGCAGAGTTCTTAGGTACATAGCATGTAATAATATTATGCACATATACATAATGCATACTACGAACTTAAGACAAGTTTATCCTTTATCACATGAAACTAATTGAGGACATGTCCTTTGTTCCCGTTATAAACACAAATAAATACTGCTACGCTCTACGTTGCTAGAATCATGAGACAATAAATTAGTAAGAGTCCTCCGACCCATGTATAATTACGATTGCACCCAGGGCACACAAGTTGGGATATCTTGAGTTAAACTATAAAATGCGCATTAGAGAAAGATGTGTCAATAACAGAGGGAATCTGATGGTACTTTACGTTAAAACTACACTTTCCCTTCAGCACACAACATGTATTTTGCCAAAAACAAAATAAAACTGTTAATTGAGTTGCGCTTGTTTTGAGAGCACTATGAGTAAACTTCTTTATAATTATCCCAGTGACGTGTATGTAATTGAGAGGTTAATGTTGATGTTACCTGTAAAGTTTACGATAGCCAGATCTTTTCTTGTTGCGATTGAAATGATGAGATCGTTTATTACACCGTTTTCACCAAAATAATCGGTTTCTTTAGATATAAATACAATTGTAACCTAGCTATAGTAACTAAATATAAACTAAAGAAATGCTACAGATTTTAATGAGTTAGTTAGTTACTAAATGCTTTAACTGTACTAGCTCCTCCTTCCCTATGTTTAAAATATTTAAGTCTTTCAGAAAAATTAACTATAGATGTGATGACTCGCTATATATTTGTGCACGTCACATCTCCACTGTATCTGTCTATACATTGCTAACCTATTATCACATCTCATAAAATGTTCGTCTTGCTGCCCCCGCTGCCTCTCGCAAAATCAAGAGGACTGTTATGCATAGACTGGTATGGGATCTTTTGTATTCGTGTATGTATGTATGTAAGTAAATGAGTCTATCCTCAAGTTCACTAAACTTGTTAGAAGACTTGAATTTCCCTCCATGCAGTTTTTAATTGCAGTATTAATTTACACTTGAAATAGCAAATAGATTTATTTATTTTTATTACCGTGGCAGTTTTAGAAAATATGGGGAAAATCTAAATTAGCTTAAGTATCGAAATTACATACTTTTAAATCTAATCTCACGACCTTTGATTCCATACAAGCAAGTCGGAGAACGTTTTTGAAAGCATCAATATTTTTAACATCAAAGCGGACCGATAAAGTAAACAAAAACAGGAGACAAACATTCCCTGCGTTTAGTCAACTCATACGGAGATGTACTAAAATACGTTTTTGATTTGCAAAACCCCGTGCCCAATTCCCGAACCATTGCTCATGTTTTTTAGACTGCTTATAAACTGATTCTAATAATAAATATTTCAATTTATGATCTGCATTGGAAGAGGTAAATTTAGACCCAAATCCAGAAAGCATTCACGTTTCCGCATGAATGGTAGCAGTTTGTTTACCAATTTAATATATGGCTGAATAATATGGTGAACATATGACCTGACTTAAGTAGTCACATTTTCCTGATATGTTTTAAAATGAGCTGTGGGGCAATTTAATAAACTAAATTTATGAAACGACATTGGAGACCTTCAGACTTGAAAATTTGTAATTAATCAAAAACCCCACGAACTTTGAGTTAAATTCTAAACTCATATCAAATTACTGTGCAATTATTTTACTGCAATGGTTTTCTAAATGGGCAAACATTATTGTTAATCATTTTTCCAGCTTCTTTAAAAAGTTAATGTTCATTTGTTCCACGTCAATAAGTTGTCCTCGGTTTTACGCAGAACTTGTGCATTTTCCCACAGGCTTGACGGGCTGCCTAGTATTCCCACAACATTTCCACTGTTTCTTCTCACTTTTGTAAAGTAAAACCGTATTACTGAGCCTATTTTTTAGCCATCGTCATATCATCTCCCACATATACATAAAGCAACGGTGCAGATACATAGTTACTACAATACAGCGAAGAACATTGGCATTGATAGCATTGTACTTACCCCCTGAATCATACCACACAGACACGGCACCGTACTACATGAACGGACAGAATATATGGATAGAAATATGTGGTGCACCGTACTGGAGACATCACATAGTAAAACGTTCCGAAAGACTTGAAATATTTAAAATAACAGACGGGCAAACTTTTTTTTAGAAGAACAGATTTAAATAAATAAAATAAAACAATCCATTCAAATTACTAACATTTCCTTGATATTTAGCGAGTATTTTACAGTTACTTTGTATATGCTTACGTTTTAGTTAAATCAAATTTAACAAGAGATCTCATCATTTTAATTATTAATCGCATAGGATCTGAACTGAAAACAAGTCAAGTCCATACTTTTAAATGTAAGGTGACTTTCTCCATGGTACAGAACTGAACTAAAGCTACCGTTTTGTTAAGCAAACAACCAAACATCCACCCCAACGAGAAGACGCGGCCAGAAGGCATCTACTTATAGGTAACATAACTTAATATTTCTAATTCGGTCTTATAAGGACAACGTGTCGGGCACTGACTCCGAGTCTGACTCATGTCGAATTCCTAAAATTTATAAGTCTATGAATGTCTGGCAAACTTGCACAAAACTCATTGGTGCGGCTAATTGTATTGTAAAGGAAGTTGTTTTAAATGTGTTTTTAAAAAGGAGATTAAATATTGCTCTTCCAAATCAAGGATTGGTAGGCAATTTTAAGTGTGGGGGTTTATTTTGTTTCCCAATTGCCTATTTCAAAAACAACCTTTTTAATTAATACTTAATAATTTAATATAACGGAGCAACTTAAATATTAAGCCACTTTGATTAGTGTCATTTGGTAAAGCTGGACTGTATTGTAAATGTCTTAATTTGTACCGTGTTTTTACCATATTTGACAGGGAGAAGATCAAGGTTACGAAAGTGATTGGGGGAAAAGTTAGAAGGAAAGAGGTGAGTCGTGTTTCAGTAGTTCTGATATTTTGTTAGTAATCAATGCTTAGCTAAGAAATGGTAATATTGCAATTAGTTCCTACACATTCATACGTAGTAAGCATCATGTGCAATGTAATTATTCCCTTGACAATATAATTTTAAAAAAAAGATTTATTCCTTCTCCTTCCTTGTCTTTATGCCATTTGTACGTGGTGAAATCCTTCGTGTTGCATGATAGTCGTGCATTATACAAACACCTTTGCACTCTGCCCAACCTTCTGCTAATTTTTCCACTGTTTAATCATGTATTTACTATGACATTATGCCATAAGTATTTTTGGCATTAACTATCAATTTATTGAAGGTATTTGTTGGAGATATAGATTGGTCTTTAGTTCATGTACATATTATGTATTCCGTGGATCACCCGAAATTATTACGCTCCTTTTTTGTCTTTGCCGTACATTTGCTTGCTTTTCGTAAACAATTTGACATTACACCGAATTGCACACCTGCACCATATACCTATGCATAGTTGTAGTTGGGAATTGCTCTCCAATGATAGACTGCGCTGCTCCTTCTCAGAACTATAAAAGCTGCAGGTTGCAACTGCAATATAATAGCAAATTGGTGACCAAAAATGGACTTGATTATCGGCCCCATTTTTTACTTTGATGTATTTTTATATGATTACTGTGTATTGTACCTGTACGAAATGCGAACTTTCGCCAGCTTTAAACAAAATTTATTCAACAAGTCTTTTTAGCTAACGTTTCCTCACAAATTGTGTGTCCCGTGCTTTAGCAAACTGCAGTTTGTCATGAAAGAGTAGGGTTTCTACATTCAAGTAGGTATTATACTTCCAAGATCAGAAATACAGGGTACGCAGCCTCCTCTCATGGCCAAATTACGAAAACCCGAGAATTGCTTTTTTCATCACGATTCAAAAATTGAGTAATATATTCCATACTGTGGGGCATTTTTTGCTCCCTTAGAGCGTCTGCAGGGTTGCTTTCTAATTTTAGTGGTTTTTATTAAGTGTTGTATCATATGCACTGTACTAATGTAGAAATATATATTGAAATCCAAATAGATTTTCCCAAGACGAATCAGGGACTGTTAAGTTATCAGCTTCACCACGTAGTCATCCGAAACCGGTATAATTAACCCATCAGTACTTCCCATTGTAATTCAGAGGTCACATTTTAATCACTGGTCAGAAATATGGCTGCTACAAGACGTCTTCAAAAAGTAAGCTCTCCCGTTGCCCTTTGTCTTATTCACAAGTATTCATTACTAATGCTGAATATCATTAAAGACGATTTATTAAATACATTATCATTGTAACGTTTAGGAGCTGCAGGATCTCCGTACCAATGGAGTTAGAGCTTTTCGTGATATAAGCGTAGACGAATCCAACATTCTTTACTGGCAGGGGTTGATCGTCCCCGTAAGTCAACTGATTTTGAAAGTAAATGTTGACAAGAGTTAAGTAATTCGAAATCACTAATGATTTTTGTAATATGGTTTTTCTCCAGGAAAATGCTCCTTACAATAAAGGTGCCTTTAAGATTGAAATAAATTTCCCTGCGGAGTATCCGTTTAAACCTCCAAAAATTAACTTCAAGACCAAAATTTATCATCCAAATATCGATGAAAAAGGACAAGTATGTCTGCCAATCATTAGCGCGGAAAACTGGAAGCCTGCAACTAAAACCGATCAAGGTACATAACACTTATACAAATGATCTGAAGTAGTCCGTCAGATTTAGTAGATTAGTACATATGTAAGAACATGACTACGATCTAATATACTAAAATTCCTTCACAGTGATCCAGGCTCTTGTGGCACTCGTAAACGATCCGGAACCTGAGCATCCCCTGCGTGCAGATTTGGCTGAAGAATATGTTAAGGATCGTAGGAAATTCTTTAAAAATGCTGAAGAGTTTACACGCAAGCACAGTGAGAAACGTCCGGCTGATTAAGTTTGTGATTCCATTATTTGTCTCAACCAAAGTGCAACCTTTTATTATTACACTTACATTATTGTTTTAAAAACCAAAAATCCCAATTTTATTCATTGGTCGGATAATAAGATTATTTGAAGGGATTACACCATAAAATCATTTTATTCAATTGGAAGATATTCTTTGTATACTTAAGTTCTTTAATGATTTTAATTACGACATGATTATAACAAACACATTTATACCGTCATTTATAGAGTTTCATGATGATAACGTTGGGAGAAAGCAAGAGGGCTTCATTCAGTTCTAGAGCGACAAGCTACCTTTCCAAGAAAGCTTGTAATCTTGTTGTCTCCGTTTTTACTTTCTATTTGACCGCATTTGCATACGTTGATATTTTCAGCACTCCAGTGTTTCCGGCATAAAAAAGAATCAAAATACGTTTGTACGTGAGTATAACCTGACAATATGATGGTGAATGCAATTAATAATTGTAAAAGGGGTAGTGGCGTATTTTAATGTTCGAAACTGCCTCTTCTTATCCTTACATCTGTTTACCCGTATTTTACTATCTGCGCCGTTTTTGGTATCTGTAGATGACCAACAAATTCAAAATTTTAGCGAATTAAGTGTTTTCCTGAATCAGTGAAAAGTTGTTTGGCAGCAGACATAACTTAAGTATACAACATTAATGTAATCAGCCCGGCCAAGTAGGTTGTTGTCTGAGCTGATTGAGGTTTTCAAGTTTTCTCCTTGCAGACAGGTTCTGCTCAAATGTTTTATACTTTAGGGAAAACCGGTGGAGAAAGTTAATTGTTTGTTGAAAATATTTTACCAGTGTATTGTTAATATGAGCCGTGAACGTCTAAGTTAGCAACATGTTGTATAATTGCACAAAAACTCTCACATCATTCATTGATCGATATTATTCCCTTTCTATGTAGCCAAAACAGTTGAGCGTCGATTCAAGAAAAATTGTATGCTCTAGTTCTGAATGAATATGAAGCTGGATAGAAGAGAAAAACAATACTTGAAAAATACATATGCAAAAACACACATATTAAACAGAAACGTGTATATGCATTAAGATTCACAGATGAAACTATATATATAATACGTAAGTGTAAATCATATTATGCTACTATTAAAATGAATAATATCAATGTGATCGTAGTTTAGATTATTAAAACAGTGTACTGTAATACCATAAATTGGCCGATGGATATTTGTTATGTATTACAAGAAAGAATTCGAAAGTAAAACTGCGAGAAAGATAACCAACCGCAAGTTTTTTTTATTGTGTCATCCAATTATTTTGTTATGCATGAATCAGCATTAAAATATAAACTTTGGATCATGAGATTGGAAAATCGAGGAGGTAACTGGAGAAGGATGACAGCAATAGTTTATTTGCATGGGTTTTTTGACTTTTAGTGTAAATGATTACAACGTCTGAGTGCTCATATAAGTGGGAATTCGATCCAAATACGTAATAATCTTTTTGTTATAGAGAAGCAGGTAGTAACGCCTCAACATCAGTCGGCTTCCAAATCTTCAGGTTCGTATGAAGGTATAGTTTACTAGCGAAAAATAAAAGTGGGCTGATTGTGATATCTACAGAGACAAAGTGGAGAAAGTGTATGCAACAAATGTAGATGTAAAGTATTACAATATATTTGTAATGGTGTGTATGTGCACGTTTATGCGGGGAAATGTAGACAAGTTTTGATACCAGAACCCATGTTTTCTTTGTTTTTTAAAATTCGTAATGAATCATAATATATTCGTTTTTATTCACACAGGATTACGATTCATATTTCATTACTCCTTACTTTACAACTGGACGCTATTGCAATATTATGAATGTAGTAATGTAGCTATAGAGATATATTCGTAGAGATTATAACACGGGGATTACTCATTTAAATAGTTTGGATATTATTTGTAATTAACGATTAACTAATTAATTTCTTACTGGCATGTGCTTTTTCTCTGGTAAATAATATAATTACTTTGTATGAATATGATACCACACCGGTACGAAGACAGATTGGCCACTTGACAAACTATCTGCATACTTATCATATACTTTCCTTCCGTCGTTTGAAGCTGGAGTTTATATTTCAAACCGGATATCGCAGAAAGTTGCAGCTAGTATTTCAAATAGTTTGTCTCCATTCGTAGTCAGTGTAGTAGTAAAAGCAGTAATTCAATATTTTGTTGTTTCTTCCTGTTACTGAGTGACATTCTCAAGGAGATACTGAATAAATATATTACAAACCTAATACATATATTATAATTATATCATATATATATATAGTCAGCCAGTTCCAGAGAAGAAAAATCAGTCCGAATCAATCGTAAAAATGGATTAAATACGTTTCCCTTTTTTGGTTTAAAAGTCCATTTCAAACAACTTTTCCCGTTGCATCCCATCATCTCAATATTCCCACATTCATTTTCTCTTTTTTGTAACCTCCTAGACAAATTGTGTAGACACAACATATTCTAGGTGAAATATCGCGTGTTAAAATCTTTAACTACGTTTGACGTTTGATTTTTTCATTTTTTTAAAAATTGTATCCTTTTTTGTGACACTGACGGTATTATGTGGTACTAATTAGTTTTGAATTAATAATTTGTATATTATATCGGCCTACTTGTATACATATTTAACCTGGTAAATATGGTAATTATAGTAATGATTATGATTTCATTTTCTTTTTACTTCTTATGACGACAATCACATAATGTTTTGAAGAAAATACACACATGTACACATATGTATATATTATATATTACTATCATATTTAAATTAATTTTTATGGACATTTGTAAAATGGATGTTTTGTATAGTTTTTAAAAGATATACATAGTCATTCTATGACATCTTCAAAAAACCATCACCACAGAGAAAAAAATGCTGCTACGACACACATGTAAATAGTAGTATGATCAATTATCGTATAAACTAATTCACCAATGTTGATTTTTATGTCAGGGTATGCTTATTGTTTATGTATTCCATTACATAATAGTACACATGGTTTTTATTATTTTTAGCACAAAAAAAGCAGATTTTGTTTTAAGCAGAATTAGTTCATCTTTTTTTGCTTTCTTTTTTTCGCTCATTATCATCATCATCATCATTTCAATACAGAAAAACATTCATGCACAATTCAATTCAATCAATTCACTCATTTGTTGTTGTTGCTGTTTATATATACACAATTCAGAAAAATTGCTCTTCAGTTTCTTCTCAGTATTGTGTGTGTTATTAGTCAACCTATGTATGTATTAAATTAGAGACTTAAATAGATTTTTAAAAGTTGATATCAGTATATCATCATTAAATACCTATATAATTAGGTGTGTGTGGAAACTAAGTATACTTTTTAAGACAATCTGGAATGCTCTGAGTATATATATCAATCCTACAAATAGATTTCTTAACAGCTTAGAACATGGTTTTCTCCTTTTCTTCCTCTTCATCATCATCATTATCTTCTTCTTCTTCTTGTTGATAACTAGTACAATATCAAACCCAGGTATTTAGATAAATGTAATATTTTGCAAACACGCGTCACTCATATACTTTTTAGTTTTTATATATGCATGGATGTGTGATGTAGGTTATGTAAGGTTTCCTATGTCGGCTTTTGTATAGCATGTTAGTAACATTTGTATTTATATATTATGTTTGTGTAAAATGTATGTATACACCGCTCCCTTTCTCATTTGAAGGGGTATCACTGAAAGAAAAAACACGATCTCGGAGGAATAGTCTCGTTTTTTCCTTTTTCATTTGAGAAACTTAGTATCTCTGTACCTACTTTCTCTTTTAAATTAAAAAAATATGGAGGAGGAGATAAAGTAGTGGAAATTATAAATAGATTGTAATAAATACATGTACCAGCTACAACTAAGGATCAATGAAAACAATTTACACATTTGTGTTGTTGCCCTTCAATCACCTTATTATGTGTGTATGTGTGCATGAGCCAATGGTGTCGACCATGTTGTGTTTGCAATGCTTCCTTTTGTATTTATATGAAAGGTTTCCCCATTCGATCAAAGAGCTCCTACATGATTTATGTTTCCAGCGGAAAAAGTTGGGAGCAAGAGTGAAAGTAATAAAGAATTTTACAATACTTTAGCTCTTAAATCCTTTTCTCAATAGTAAACCAGAGGACACCCAAAATAAAAATAAAAGTTTACTTTCACGTTCTCCCACTCGTAATCTTTTACTTGTATCCCGAGCTTTTACTTTAGTCGAATAAGTATCCCTTACTACATACGTAAATGTCAGATTGGTCTACGGTGTCACAATGAGTCGCAACAGTTACACACATCAGAAAATGAATAGTGTGAATAAGGATAATATATGCTATGTAGCAAGAAGGAAAAACGCGTTTAAGTAGCGATATTCTATACTTTGTTATAAATTAATTAACAACATTGAAGATTGAATTACCAACAGAGGGGTAATCTTGGGGTAATTGTTTTTCCACCAGTTCCAAATGACTGGCAAAAGAAGAAAGAAAATCAAACCAGCACCGGACACCGAACCAATTCAAAAAATTATGCTTTTGATTTTATACACACTTATTAAATTGAACCTAACTACAAATAGCGTAAACATTGGGTCGTTAAAATGTGATGCATGTATGTATTTAAATTAATATATTTCATCAGACTGTGTGCAGTGACAATATTATTGATAATAATTATAATAATATAATAACAATAATAACAAACAAGAAATCATCATCAGGAAATCATCAGTATTACACCGCCTACTATAGCTACAGTAAATAAAAACGTACATACACAATAATTAACTAATTACACCACAGGGATATTTGCCAGTGAATACACAACAATAACATTTATATATAGCATTGTAAATTACAAATAATAACTGGTTTTTGTATGACATTAATATATATATTTGTTTTGTTTTTGTGTGTTTTAATTTGTATGTACTTAACTTGTAAAGTTGAACTAAAAAATCTAAAAAGTTTTTTTGTTACATTAATCCTCACAAGATTTAATGTAAATTTAAAGTCGTTTTTTGGAGATTTTGTTTCTAGTGATGTATTATGTATTTCTGTATGCTTGGGTACATAACTGACATAACATAAGACGTTATACAAATGTTACTGAAGGATGATGCTGACATTTTGAGATTATAGTACATAACATATTATGTATTGCATGTATATATATTATACATTTTTGGTATACTCTTTCATTGTTTTACTTGTGGGATGGGATCACTCACTAATTTAATATACAATGTTGGCGAAAAACATTGCGTTGATTCACTCTCTATTGATGTCTTCCACAATTATTGGATTTTGTTTGATGTATGTGTATTCACTGTTGTTTTTAAAAATTAGTTTTTTATAATGTTGACGCGCAGAATTGGATTAGAAACACAATTACAATCTTAATTTATATATTTTTCTGTTTTTAATCAATTTATAATTTAATAACTGATTTTATAAGATACTAACCCTAACCTTACATAACTATCTAAATTTGTATTGTATTAATTAGAACAATAATAGGTACTTATTTCATTACCAGTAACTGAATATTAGTAATGTAGTTACATGGACTAGACTTGTCATTTACAAAATTTTTCTTCCTCGTAATACTGACCAACATCCATATTTGAGTTCATCGCCAGAGTCGCATTGTTCAAAACTGAAAAACCTAGAAAACCATAAGAAAAACAATTGTTAGAATTAAACTTTGAGTCGGTCGTTGAAAATTGTAAAAATGTGGGGTAATAAGAATAAATCGAGTTTCATAAATCGTTTGAAAACTATTTGAATCTTATCAATTTACAAAAAAAATGAAAGGAAGTTGATTATATGAGATATTGAGATTAAGTTGGGCTTACCTGTGTTATTATTACCAGCAGTATTAACGTAACTCGCACCTCCTGCAAAGGGAACAATGACAATAGTATTGAAACAAAGACAAGTGGTTTTGAAAGCGTTTGGGAATCACCAACAAGTTCCCAGTTGCTTTTCTCCTTTAGGAGGTAAGAAATTACCAATAGGAGAATTTGCAGTTTTTTCTACAGTTATAGCGGCCAATGGAGATGAACTGAGTTTCGTAGCAGTTACTAGACTGATAGGTCCTCCAGCAGATACTCCGTTCACTCCATTTACTCGGCCCAAGACTTTCTTTCCTGAGACCTTTTCAGCTGTAATATTAGTAAATAGGAGATTAGGATTCGCATTATTTCCAAACTTTTAGGCAAAGACTTTTATTCAATGTTATGTGAAGTGAGTCTGCACTTTCACTTTGAAAACCTTATATGTCATTACCTGTATGGCAGTTATTCACAGTGAGAGAGAGTGGATGATGTTGAGAGTCTGCCGAGTCTTCAAGCTCAGATTCACTTTTAAGTTGAATTACATCAACGGAGCTATGACTCTCGCTGTTGTGAGAGTAGCGACGATTCTCAATTGTGACAGCGTTTGATACTGGACCATTGCTGGATTCCATGCCTATGTCAACATCATCCGGTACAATTGACTGCCAATCGACATGATCCCATTTACCAAGCATGTCCTTCTTAAGGGAAGCTATCTTTTGTTGCAAAGAAATTTTCTCTCTTGCTAAACGTTCCATTTCATGTTCATATTCTCGTTCTTTCCTTTTCAGGTTCTGAAAGATTTAAACAAATTAGCTTATTAAACATTTTTGTGGTACATCCCATTTAAAAAACACCTACTAATTCAAAATGGCATTGATTATTTTATAAATACATCTCTGCGTATGAAATGGTTGGTCCCAATTAGACTTTGTCTAGCAGTAGTTGTCTTTGTTAGAATGGAGTTGCGTCGACACCTACAGATCAAGCTTAATATTTTATTTGCAATGCCGAACTTGTTCTTGTTTAATTAAATATTTTTTTACTTGCTCCTTTGTTTCACAAAAAAACATTGAAGAGTGTTTGTGCAATATACCGACATGAATCAACCTACACGAAAGCATCAAAGGATAAACGATATGAATATTAAAGTCCTCTTTCTACAAAACTTCACACCTTTTTAAATGTACATAACAGTGAAAATTCATTAAAGGAATCCATACAGTGATTACACCCTAGTGGGTACACATCATTTAGCTGGAATATCTTTGTACAGAATTGCACCTGTTTTATTGTAAACTTTCTCTTTCGCTGTTCGTAGTTAATGTAAACAGAAATGTGGAAGGTTCCATTCATCTTTTCCTAAAGTTTGAGTTCATTTGGATGAAGGTTATACTTAGCAGCAATTATGTAACTAATTACAAGTAATAACTAATTTATATTTAGTTAAACAGATTTAGCTTAAAGCTAATTTGGGTTCTAAAGACATCTGTGTAGGTTATAGGCAATTTCATAAAATTCATACGGTCGTTCGTTTACGGTTTAGTGTGGGCAACGATGGATTGATTTCTATAAACTATATGGTGGAGTCTTCAGGTATCATATAGTTACACTCTTCTTGATGCGATACATGCATTAATTGGTTTGAAAAATACTTCTCATCTACTTTAAAAAGCGTTGGCAAGTAATTACAACTGGCAATGCGTTAGGTAATAATTTTAACCTTCAGTCCAACTTGAATCATTTTATCACGTAAATTTTTTCCTCGTAAGCTGTTTACTTCACTGACCATTGATGTTCATGTGAGGTTATGCCTCCAATACCTACCTACATACACCCATTGTGTGCAAGTAACCTGCATGGATGGCATGCAAATGTGGCCATTGTATTGTAATGAAATGGGTAGGTATGTGCGAAGTTTTTGAAGAAAGAAGGGCATTACACTGCACGGATGATGACCGACCAAACCAGAGCTCTAAAAAATGTCAGACAAGACAAGCCAGTTTATGATGCTTATGTGCCATGTTCCATCCTCCCAAGTAATAATACCTAGTTTATGTTTTGTATGCGTGCATGTATGTGCTACTGAAATTATTTTGCTACTCACCAATTGTTAGACACGAGGTTGAAAAACAAGACCTGAAAGTCATGCTTCCAGTTTATGAGCTGAGCTAGTTTGGGTATCATCATGGGATAATATAATACTTTGGCTATAGTAGTTTTTATATTTCTTTGAAGTTGAGATGCAGTGCAACAATTGTGAGAGTGGTATGGGTATTTATCAACAAATCTTATTGCTCGCTATAGTTTGCTGTCTGAATATAAAAAATAATCTTGTCTGGCTTGTCTGGTCCATGTCTTCTGTTTTTGATTACCTATTGCTCTATGTGGATAATAAAGGATGAGGATGATGTTCAAAACAACAACAACTTTTCATTTGATAGGCCATATAATCTTTTTAGGATATGCGGTCTGCGAGCAGTTTCATGATGATGAGCAATATGGGACCCCATTCTTGGCTAACACCTTGGCTAGGTGAACACTGAAAAGTGGTAGTCTCTTATGGAATTTGAATTTGGACTGTGATATGAACATTTTTGGAGATTTCGCGTTAAGTTTCACGCTCTCCTACTGCTCCGGCTAGTTTTTCACAGCGTAGGTCAGTCCTACCAAACCAGTACATTGTAGGTTCTTTGCACAACAGCTTCTTAAACAATACATACACCTGTAGGCTAACAGACTCCTACTCTTCGTAGTGATGCGAGATGCTGCTCAAAGAAAGCACGAGAACAAACGATAATACTTTTAGGAGCTTAGTCAACTATCTCGTTTGAGTAGTTATCCATTCATGTCATGTGCGTTGTCATACAACGTTTTTGACTAAACATGTGTTCCTTTAGAACACGTTTTAAACCCATTCTATGGAAATCCGTTGAGAGTGAGACTCAAAACGGTGAATATAAAAGTATTTGCCTACTCAATCAATACTGAATAATGAGCAGAACAACAGAGCATACATACAAGTGTCCATTGCCACCAAGACTGTATCAATCACAGGAACTCAAAAAGGTGTTTCAATAATGAGCTAGCGGTTTATATAATGACGTGGTTCAACGATTTGTAGTATGGATTTGGCCTGTGCTTAATATTAATATTGTGCCTGCGTAACGATAAATCTGTAATTTGTATTCATTTCAGGTGTAAAAATTAATGCGATAGTTTTTATGTGTACCTAAAACAAATCATCTCGGCATCCGCAGAAAAAGCACATGATTTTTGTTTTTGTCAAAGGCTTAACGAACAGCTTGATGTAGCTTTATAAACCGAGTGGGTTACTGCCTATTTAATGTGTGCATGTAGGTGAATAGCTAGTACATCACTATCTCTCTAATCGTGAGTACATTAGATGCGATTGGAAACGCTGTGATCCATTTGCATAGGAACAAGGAGATATATTTACAACCAAGTCCCAAAACTCATCCAAAAACTCATTCACGAGACAGTTGATAACATTACTATTGGGCTCTGACGCATTTTCCTTTCAAACGCCTTTAATTCTCATTGTATGTACACAACATTAAGAAACTTCTCGACAGTCCTATTATATGGTAAAAAACACACACACACTCACACAGAGTTTAAAGTAGTAATTTCATTTGCCTATTTGTTGGGCGCAACCCAAAATTTGAGTAGATGCATGCCGTTTTGCACACAAAATGCGCAAATAAATGACTGAGACACGTAAATGATCCTAAGTGAAACATGTTTTTTGACATGGGATTTCCTCCTTCTCTTGTACATCATCCAACAACCATTATATGTAGTTACCTGTTGAGATTCGCGAGTTTCATATATATATACTTCATATGTGTGCAACCTCTGTAGGCGAAGTGTATACTAAGCAGTAGCCATCTTAAAAATACTCCACACTTCAATTTTGTTTGATGCAAAAATTCGTCCAAATTTTTACCTCTTTCAATTCTCAAACAAAAAACAAGGCTTACTAACTTAACTCATAGTTACGTTTTGCATACATAATGTGCGACCTCGCATGGGAATGGAAATCGACACTTATGCTAATTATCTAAAGTTGCATCATCTGTTTTTGCACTAATTTACAATTAAAATTATGCGAGTCTTTGGAAAAGGAAATAATTAGGTAGCCCACTCAAAGATCAACACGTTATGCAAGATTTTCTCAGCTTCAAAGACGGTAGGTAGACGATCGCGTTGACAAGCATAAACTGACACTAATCAAATCTTAGCAAAAACTGATCGAGCTTGCTAATAATGTTCTCAACAATTTCGAATCTTCCTCCTTCTCTCTTTTTACAACACCCGTCTGCAGCTGAATGAATTACGATATTTAAATGCTTTTACTTCTTACTCTTGCACTTCTTCCCTGTAATCTCTAGATCAACCCAAAAGCTCATTCTCTGCGTGCATTACATTGGGTTCAAATCTCATTTTAATTTATAATTCAGAACCGCATGCACGTCCAAGGAAATGTAGATAAACCGGACTGATGAAATTCACTATAAATTCGTTTTCTTGCCAATGCTAGCAAAAATCTGAAATTCATGAAGTGATTATGAAATTCTGCATAATAATCTCCTTCCTGTGTCAGGATATAATATTTGCGAGACAGTTTCCTTCATCCATCTGCAAAGTTTTAAAGGTGATGTATGGAACGACAATATTTTATCCCCAAACAATCAAAATCTGTGATTGACAATGTGAATTTTCATTTTCGGTGAAGACACTTAAGTACCTACTGTCTCTGTTCATGCATGTGTCGTGTCTTGTCATTGCTAATCTATGAATCTCAAAATGTATTATTCATCATATGGAAACCTTAAAATAAATTGCGACCATGTTTCATTTCGTCGGAACTCCAATTTCGACACATAGCCCAGAAAAATGTATTTAAGAACAAAATTTCAGTCTACAGTAGACAAGCTTTTAGCCCCGACTTCCTTTCATGCACTGAATAAAATCATTTGCACGCAATTAAAAATTTACGACTGCAATGAATTCAAATATATGACTTCTCATAAATATCTGATATGAGCAGACATTCTCTCTCTCTCCTTTGCTTGGTAAAGGTCATTGACGATAAAATATAAAAAAGAATTGAAGGAAATGTACAAAGAATGAAAAACAAAGTAGTTTCATATCATGAGATCCAGCTATAAAACTCACTACACCCAGTGCATTCACAGTCAGTAACTGGTTGTGGAGATTGGGTTTGTAAATACAGTCTCGAAGCTACGATTGTTTCATACCTGTAAAACTTTTGTGAGTACAGTCCTGAGTGGAGCAGACAACGAATCATTACAATGCATTGTTAAATATCAACGTAGGCCGCATCCGAGAGTCTGCAGAGAGCTACCCACTATGGGTCCTTTGCATGGGCAACGCGTGGACACTCGGGTTTCTATGTTCGCTTATAGCAATAATACCAGTGCAGCGTTTATGGTCAGGTTTTTTGCATACGTAGTTCGCACTGCAGCAAAGCACCACGTACTTATTTCCAATCAACTAAGTTAGCGACCGGATAATGTGTTGATTCAACTTATTTAATCACTGGTCACTTAAACAGCAACATGAGACTCATACTCATTACATTACTATTACATTGTGCACGCATCCCAGCAGCTATACGGACTACTGCATAGTTGGTGGTTGTTATGTGTACCTGAGCCAAGTGTGCATCCTTCAAATCAAACTTTTTTCTTAACACAAAACCTTCATTTAAGGAAGGAAAACAAGACACCTCATGCTCATGCAACATTACGATGATGTTATCAAAGGTTTCTTTGCGTACGTGGTAAATAAGTTAGAGATGGATAGATTGATGATGATACCTACGTAAGCCATTACTTCATTCCATCATTCTTCTTACTTTTGACATCTACTAAACCAACTCACATGTAGTGGTACGAAAGCATGCTCACACCACCATCATCATCATCATCAACAACATCATCGTCATCATCCATGGTCAATGTATTGTAATAACAGCAGAATTAATTTTGAATACCAATATCAATATAGCCGTTCTTTTGACTGCGTCAATCCCTATCGCTCGAGCAATTCAACCGGCTAGTTGAGGTTCTCACATTGACATGCCATTCTTGTGTGAATACTACGTTGTGGGTTGTTTGCGTGATATTTATTACTAGAGTTACGTTCATCATGTTGTTGGCACTCTGAATTCATTCTTCTGAGAATTGTCAATGCATAATATGGGATATGATACAACAGGGATGTTTTTGATGATGATGCTGGTTAGCAAACCAAACCAGCACCACGTCGGTGTCTCTTCACCTTCAGCGAAATGAGCGATGGTTGAGCAGACGAACCCGATGATATGATCCAAACCAGTCTCTCGCGTTTCAGAATCATGAATGACTAACTCTTTGTTTGCTTAGAATCTTGTAGCATACACGTTTCCCTGGGCTAAGCAGAAAGATATCATAACATAACATACACGTTTGCACGTAATGAAGAAGAGGTTTTTGCAAGCATATGTAATGTGCATGAATGGGGAAAAATATTTACTCAAGTTTTATGCATATTTTTTTCTAGTACAGATTCATTCTTCAACTCACATGCAGAACTGGTAGGTCCCACATGTTTGACCTAAGCATGCAAGTTATTGACTTGCTTGATGGCACCTACATTAACTAAATATTATCACGAGTGTAATAAAATGTGCTCAAATGTAATAGCTCTAAGTATTGAGTCTAGACAGTGATAAATTGATCAGTGCTAAGCAACGAGGAGAATCAAATACAATGTTAATGCTTATGAAAACCCGGCTTATATTGAAGGTACTCCGATAACAGTGACTATGCAAATATGGGACCAATCAAAACGTTGCGAGTGTAGCATTTGGCCGGTAAAAACTGATTATGATCAAGAAACCAGAGATATATCAAATGACCAACGCCAAGACAAATGAAGAATATAGTTAAACATTATCTACCTGAATGTGTCGAAGAGAACTTCGCAATATTGCCAAGTTAGAGATTTTGCGGTCTTCAAATGTTGGAAGTTGGCTTTTAAGTAATTCGAAGCATTCCTTGAGATGGGCTCGTCTATTCTTCTCTAATTTGTTATGAACTTCTCGGGTTCCGGAGTTTCTACTGCTCACACTCCCATTGCTACTGCTCGTGCTGCTGCTGTTGCTGTTACTGTCAAGGAATAACAATACACAAATGTTGAATGGAGACTCAGACTTATAGCAGTATGCTTTCATAAATTGATAAATTCAATGCAATGATAGTGAGGGTCAGAGAGCATAGGAATTCATAGACAGATTAAAAACCATGAGGCACACACCTTTTGGTCCGATTGGTCCCTCCATTAAACTCAAGCGTGGGCGACTGGCTCAAACTGTTCACACGACGGTAGGAATGGTCAGAAACTTTGTAACCATTGACGGGTTCAGGTACTCTTGGGATACCCACCGTGTTGCCAATGTTGTGGTTACCATTGGTCTTCTGGAACGGATGGTGATGGGAAGTTTGGGACATATAGTGAACTCCATTTGTGATGGTCCCATGGTGGTTATTGTTGGTGTATCCATTTTGCTGACTTGAAGGTACTATTGCCACGGTTGATGTGCTATTGCTCGGCAAATCTGGGAATCCTTTCTCACCTACAATTGAAAAAACAAAATTATGAGAATGGTTGAAATATAAAGGGATTGTCTAGCAAGCAAGCAAGAATTATTCATATCGGTGCATTCAATCGATTATTAGCAATTAAAAAGAATGCCTTTATTTAGGCATTTGTAAGCAGCATTATAAATACAATTTGCAGAAGGGGTTGTAACTTTTTAATGTTACATGTCAGCTATTTTTATTACCTTACGAATGCTATTAGTCTACATACAGAAACAAAGCATGACCGTTCAACATTTGTCATGACGCTTTTAATGCATTTATGAAGTTGTAACAAGCATATTATGCACAATCATTTGAATCGATCATTCATTAGTCAACACAAACGTACTTTACATCAGCAATCATCATGTGCACGTCACACATTCATTTAATAATTTGTTTTTAAACTTTTGCTAAAACTATATCTACTCCATTTATTGTGCATCCTGATATGGTAATCCACCTAATCAATCTGGATAATGCTGTTTCTTACATGGTATGTTGATATTGAGGAAACTGAAGTTCATTTTAAAATGGAGTTTAACATTTTTGCGCATTTCTGTTTTAACAGCAAAATTTATCGGGATGGCTATGGCTGGGCCATAACAGAACTATGTTTGTACTGCATCCCATCTATTTTCCTTACTTATTTGTTTGTTCTTCAAATGCCGAACACGTTCCATGTGTCCACGCATTCAGCATTGTCAACTTGCGTACGCTCGTTTTAGAACTTTATTATACAATTTATGGCAAAAACTCTTTTAACAGCCGTCCTTCAAAAAGCAGCACCCAATGCTAACCATCCACATTATGTTGTTGTTGTTCATATAGATCAGCTAACGTGCCGTATCACATCCACACACAGTGTATCTCTTTCTTGTGATGATGATGATGTCAGAAAAAAACAAGCCATGTGTGCAGTTATGTTATAAACCGCACTTCCTTCGCAGAAGACAACGTCCCCGTCATAACTATGTACTTAAAGTGTAGCATGCTATATACACTTTTCATTCGTTGAAGCTAGCTTAAAACTATCACGCATCATCACGGACAACTCTCATTTTTTATTCTCTCACATCAAGTAGCTCGTCCAGTATCCCATGTGTCTGAGAAACATTTGAAACTAATAAAGTTCACCAGACGGAAAAGCTGAGTTCATTTGGAGTAGTAAAACATGTTTTTTTAGTTTTAGGAGAGATGCAACGATACCAACTTATTTTAAAGGCTGAATTACTACTGCTCAGAATTGGAATACTATGAGTTTGATTCGCAAATACGAGGAAAAACATATAAATAGGATCATGAAAGGTTGCAATCCATCTATGTAAGCATGTCGTATGTGTCATAGGATACAAAAGTGTTTATGTAATCAATGAGCGCATGGACGGACGGTCTGCTGATTTTTAACAACTTTTTTTGCAAGGTTATGATAGCACTCAACCGCTATCATTACAATAATGTCATACATAACACAGCCCAAGAGAGTGAGTCAAGTTATTGCAAAAAAAGCATGAAAGCTACAGCCAGTCAAATGATACTAAAATATAGATGCAAAAAATACGAGAATAGACATTCGCATGCTTTCAGCAAAGCTTAAAAAAAGTATAACAACATTGTACAAAGCAAAGTATGTATGTAATATGTATGAAGTTTTTTAGGCATGATCAAATCCAAGGAAAGCGTTCAATTTCATTTGTTTCATGCTCTTTCATTGCCACTTCGCAGCGTACACGGTCTGTCCTCCTCCTTTTAATAGATGATCCTCATCTCATCATCACTATATTATGTATATGTATTCCGTCTTATCTCTAATCATGCTAATGGTATTTTTGGTATTCTTTTCTCTCGCACATCATCATAACAACCTTTTTATGGATGACGACAGCCTTTTAAAGTAATAAACGAATCTTAAAGGCAGAAAATGTGTGACACATTCCAATTTATGGAGGTTTCCATTACCTTAACGTCAATTACAAAAGTACCACAGAACAATATGCATGCAACTGAACCTTAAAATGAAAGCTTCCCCAAGAATCATTCTCTAAGTCATGCGTTCACTTTGAACCCTTTTAAAATAAACGTCATTTTATGGTGACATCAAAAAGGATTTACCTAGGCCAAAGGTAAAATAATCCTTTATCCATTTCTTCTTCGGGATAGGGATCTCCCTCTGGCTACCTTGACCCATAGCTCGCTCTGAATGAACTAAAACTCCCATATTCATTTGGCACAAAGGTGGAGCGGAACGGGCGGGGAAAGTCCAAAAAATTTGTATATGTAGGTATGCCTACGAGTAAACACACTCACGATGTCACCACAGTTTGTTTAGAACACATTCACTTCGAGTCCACTTATCAGAGTGCGGAGCAGAGGTGAGTTATCTATACGAAGTGATAACCATCTGTCCATAACCATAACCCATAACAGTTTTCAGTTTTGGATGATGAGATGCATCTATAACTAGTTTTGGTTGATAGAGTTTAAGGTGCCAGGGGTGGAAAGATCACAAATTTTTCCATCAAAATTCAGTTTAGAGAACTATCACAGAAGATATAATATCATAAGCAGCACCGATTTAAAATTATGACAATAAAAATTTTCAGCGAATTTCGAGAGCGGATTGACAAAGTTGCGTTGCGACTAGAATTACAGACACTTCACCTAAACGAAAAGCACCAACCACACAAAGGATTAAAAAACAACCGACGGATCATCACAATTTCGCAATAATTTGCGAAAAGAAATGGAGAGGGGAAAATAACTTTTTTGTTTCCTTCTACCCCACAAAATCACTTCATTAGCAGAAACAACAAAGAGAGTGTAAATGCATGTAATCTTTTTTCATACACTTGGAGTAAAGTAGCGTCAGTAAGTACGTGTTCTTGGCTTGTTTATCACAGACTTGCAGTATCAAAAACAGAGAACGAAGAGCAGTAGCAGCAACAGCCTATTTCCAACTGTTCCATGAGTTGATCATAGCCATGATCTCAAACATCACACTCCACAACTTACAAACTGGCTCTGTACACAAAATACAAACATACCTATGCACGTATTACTGCCTACAAGGATGTCTAAGAATTTACGTGAATTCATATATACATGCACGGATGCACGTCAGTACGAGCGTGTACCCAAGTGCGAATAATGAAGACTAGCTACACACATGTATATAGACGCGTTTTGAGAGAAGATTTTTTGCGGCTGCTCATTTCTAGAATCTGAGTCCGTAGCCATCGGTGATTTTATATCTGATACTAATGAATAGCTGCTATTAAACATCGTTCAATAAATCATACAGATGTGCGTATAGGTTTTACATACATGGACACAGTTCAATATCATCAAAATTCTGTATGACTGCCTGCCGGTTTAGCGACTTATTAATGCAAAAACTATTCAAACTGCTTAGTGTACTATCAAAAGATAAACTAGACACAAGAAAGATAATTAAGGCAAATATGCATGGTGTTCGATGTACTGTAACAGCTATTAAAATGATTTCTATGTGTGGAAGACGATAACACAGGAGCATCGATAACTAAATTAATGGATGCGCAAGAAAGTCATTTGACTATTATGTATGCCCGAGAGGAAACAACCCTATGTTTTCTTTTCGTCGTTTGTGTACCCGTGTCAGACTCCTTATGTTTTAAAGCATGTTAGTTAAGTTCTGTATGCATTTTTAAATAGTTTGAATAATATGTTATCCATCGCTATTATGCCAGGGATAAGGTGATGTTTGATAAGGTACGCGTTCAACAATACTTGTCAAGAGATGGTATGCATACCTATCAGCGCTAACCACCTGGCTAACTGAAACTGGTTGTTGACTAGTAGATATGCGGGCTTGACTTGATATGATATGATGGTGCTGGCTCCCAAAAAATATAAACAAAGAGAAATCAAGGCTTTAAGATAATACTTAACACCGATTATGCTGTAGGAGCTTTACAATTTCTCCGACACTTTTAGCATTGAATTTTTGAATTCGAGATTTGAAAAATAATTATGGTATATATAAAGGTATAGTAATACACTTTGGTGGATTTAAGGCGGATCCGTAGTGTTACAGCCTACAAATAATAAATATGACACTTGAATGCTCCTTGTCTTGTGGTTATGCAACTAAATTATACACGCCTATACAACAGGCGGTCTAATAAAAGCTTTTTGACTTCTTTTCACTGAATAAGAACTGTTTCAGGAAAATCGTTGTTGAGTTTGCATTTGCAAACGTTTTCTAGTTTACATGGATTTGGATCAAGGTGGCAATTGAGTTGCTTGACTCGAAGAAAAAAGTGTGGTTGAATTTAGTAAGCAGCCGCAAAAAATCACGTTTGTTTTTACAACTGAATGTACTTACGTCCAAAAAACGTACGCATGCATTGCTTTTTAAATTCTTTCACAAAAAAGACACTTTTCTAGGCCAATTACCAAACTGCAGTTGGGTTTCCGTCGAAAAGAGCACTCCAGGTCAATACACAAAAAGAACCAATTAAAACGAAGTTGTTTGACAGACTATTATGCTAACTACACCCATTTGTTTGCGACTCTGGAGGATGTTACAAGATCCAAACTACAATAAAACTGGTGGTGTTCCAGTCGAGACCAAACTTGCAAGGACAAACAGTCGGCACTAACAAACCACCTAGTTCGTCACGGAAGATGCTCGTACATACTTACAAAAAATGTAAAATGCGATGAAATGATGAGGAGCAGGCAAAAACAAATAAAGCCAACACAAAGAGCAGCACAACAACGTTGCAGAAGCTAATCGATGTCAGTTCTTGTCGGTGAGCCAAAGCAGTGTAGACTTCTTCGTCAGAATCTCATCTCATCAGTGCATTCAACTACCACTGATGCTGCTGAAAAGGAACGTGGTTCGCACATAATATGCACAAAACATATAGGTAGAAGTAGACAAGGTTGTAGTTCGCTCGCATCATGCCACACTTACATTTTCTAGATTTGCTCATTCTAACATTTTGCAAAAAAAAATGGAGTGTATATACATGCTATTCGGATCCTGTGTGTCGTTCAATGTATCATGAATACAAAGTTACGTGCAAAAGGTATAACATTTTATTTAATCCGTGTACAAATCTCAAGGTATAAAGTAGGTGTTGTTACACGAACCTATGGGCAACCAAATGATATTATACTCAACATGTATGTAATTGGCAACCTTTTTTTCGTGTTGCCTCCTGCCACACTGCTATCATAAATGGTACATAATATAATGATTCCCGTCTAACAATATGTCTGTCACGTAGATGCCAAGAAGAGTCAACTTCACTGTCACCCATAATTCTACCAAAATAATGTGATAAGATTTGGGACCCATAAAATCATGCTGCGGCAAAACACGACATTGATTACAAGCAAGAAGCCGTCCAATACCTATTCCGTTTCATCCGCAAATGGAGTCTATGTAGATACTATATTTTTTACGTTATGTTTGGTATCGCAAATTGCACGCCATTGCTAGGTCTATTCAGCTGTTGACTGATTGACTTACTCATTAGGATCCTTGCTCTATAGATCTTAGGTGCAAGAGTACAGATTGTCTATGAACTTTAAATAACATGGTTTCTCAGAAAAGGGCAGTATAAATGCTAAACGGATGGAGATGAAGGCAACCAAAGCCAAATCAATGTATGACCAGAGTCATTTATTTTGTAGTAACGTTTGCTGAAATGATGCCATATGTAGCATTCATATGTAAGAGTAACTTTGCACATGTGGAGCAGTCATTACATCACGCTGGTCATTGTTTTTCCCTATAAAGAAAGCATACACTGACTTTAATGGTAATGTCGTATATCTCTCTCTCTCTCGCGAAGTCACGACAATTCTTCAACTGCAATTCAAACTAAAATACGTCCCAGTCCCAGTGAAAAGGCAGAGAGATCTGTATAGTGCTTCGTTATAACTAGAGTACAATTTTGTTAGCGAATAAATTTCAATCTTGTTTACGTGTTATTGTCTAAACTTGCAAGTTACACCTTTGTGTATGATCCCAATGTATTGGCTGAAACAGCATGCAATGTATATTATCGCAAGTGATGGGATGTGTTTGTGGCAGAAGAAGTAATGTTAAAGGAACAAGAAGAAACACTTTTGTAACATTGATTTCATTCTTCTCCACTACGAATATCTTTGTGAGTTGATATACACGGCCAAGTGTTTTATTGTTTTTCTCGGTCGTCGTTCTCTCGTTAAGTCAACTGGTTGGATGATTGCTTCGAGGATAACCTTCCCATTCCGAAACATTTTTGCCGTCTAACTTACAACCAGACCCGCTGTAGGATGTAATATATAATGTGTTGGGCTTTTTAAAAACCTCTGGGCTGCATATACTCACTACCTATCCAATCCACATACCTTGTTTGTGTAGACAAGCGAGTTGAGTTGAGGTGAATGAACATGGATGGACTTAAGCTTGGATAGTATTTTTAATGTATGCATTCATTATTTATTTCTGCGTTTACTTGATAAGCATCACCACGTCGCTTTTGCTCAACTCTACAAATTAAGAAGTTGTTTTAACTTGTTTTGAATTTTTTTTATACAGATTTTTATGTGACGTTGTTGTTGTCTTAGCATTGGATGTAAATGTGCTCGTCAGCGTGCAAAAGCACATACCCTCCTGGTATTTTATCTGCATCTGTTGTGTGCCTTAAACAGATAACATTTTTTAGACAAACCTCTCTCTGGACTTGATCCGTTTTTCTTGAAAAAGATTGTGAACGATAACGAAATCATGGGTTGTGATCTTGTATATATATATTCCATTTCATGGTTTTTATTGGATGTAAGAACTCCAAGAAAAAATTTGCAAACGTAGAAATCAAGTTACATTTTGTACAGTGTTGTTTCTGCAACAATGCTTTCTACAAGCTTACTGTTCCAACACAAAATTCAGAAGCCTAAAGATGTCTCTTCGGATTGCCGGTAGTCTTAAACAAGCGTTCAAATGTACGTTATACGACTAAATTATATTACTGCATCCACCTTTTTAGTTTTATGATGTATTAGTCATGTCATTACAATTACACTTGCTGATATAAACAGAAAGGCAAAAATATATCAGCAGATACTTTCAACATAGACTTCGTCAACGCGCATTTGAGGGAATAAGGAAAGCACATCATTTTATATAGTGTAATCTACTTACGACTCGGTCTTGATTACCAGCAGGGCAGCAGTACACGATTTCCAGCTGAGTACAAAAATAATACTCGACTGACAATGACAAATATATACTGGTTTATAGAGTGAACATGCTACACGTCCATCTACGAAGTAAAGCGAGCATACATTAGTTGAAACGCATAACACATCTGTTGCATTTTCAGTTCGCTTGACGTTAACCTTGTGATGAGGTCATAGTCTTGATGATATAAAGTAATAACATTTTCGGTTTATTATGCAGTCAAAGGCTGCTGGTTCAACTGATTACAATTATTGTATAACGTATGCTCAGGGAAGGAAAATACGCTCCCAACAAATGTATGACAAATCAAGAGAAGCATTATCTTAATAAATATGTTATTGGGCTGTTAAAATCACGACTGAATGCGTCCTATCGGCCGTATGTGTTATTTCATTTCGAATTACTTTGCACATTTTATTGTTAATTAATAACCTAATGAAGCCGGTCATGTGTAAACTCTTATTACAATTGTTTATTATGGTACTGGTCTGCCGATTCAAGGCTTGACACTCAACATGGGCAATAGGGAAACTGCTTCATGTTTATTTCAGTAACTAATAATAAGGTAAAACAAAGAAGTTCCGAATTTGGAGAAAGCCTTGAATTTGAATGTGAGACAGAGGATTGTTTAGTACATAGGGTATGTTTATGAAGTACGCAATAACAGAATTATTAGCTTTGCGCGACTGATTTACTCCCATGCGCTTCCAGTGAGGGTTGAAATCATTATGTCACACTTTGTAAATTTTTTTAAAATAAAAAATTGGATTTCTGCCTGTTGCCGGTTCCTATACCATTTGAGGAGATCACGAAAAAGCATACATGCGTGGAATTACGTTGGAGTAGGAAAATGCAATAAAATAACTCTGACTGCAGCTAGCCAATAGCGGAGTTGAAAACGAAAACAAGTATTCATGCAAGAGCAGGTCACAAAAGGTAATATCTGAGAGTTGACGAAATGAAATGCAATGACACACATGACGGGAAATGTTCTTGAAGGCTTTCTCCAGCAAAGCACGCTTTTTTTCTATTTTGCCTCCTAATATGTATATACTCCAGTGAGAGCCATGTGAGGCAGAGCGTATGTAACCTAGTTTATTTTTTTGCCTGGATACATGCATAACAGCTAATCGAAAATTGTTGTACCACATTCTGACACGAGCGGTAGTTCCATAAAATATGTAAAAATCTCATGCTCTTTCCTGACATTTGATAGGACACGTAAAGCATGAATGCACATGTGTTCATATATTGTTTATTATGTACATACATTGTATGTAGGAACACTAGAACTTTCATCCACGTCAAAGGGGTTTCAATTCCATGTCATATATTGGATGAAAGCGCTGCTGATGCAATAAATGTTACAGCTTATTACTGTTGTGTCATAATTCATGACATAAGTGTTCCAGAAAACTCCATGTTCGCAAAGGTAAAAAAATAAAATAATGCGTATCGACATACATGCTAGAATTGCAATACATCCCCAAATTTTCGAACATAATCTAGATGAAATTACATACAAATAGGTATTGCAGCATTGTAGTGAAGTAAGTGCTGTTGAATAGTGTTTTAAACATTTGTTCTAGCTTTTGAGTTGGGTAAAAGGTAGAAAGACTGACTTTCGCCAAACCATCGATAAAGTCAAGCGTCATACAGAAAATCATACAATATCCAATCAAGGGATATTACGAAATTTAGACAGAACATGTTACGCAGGCACTTGAAACTTACACCTAACAGGACGACAGACTCAAAATCGCAAAGGAAGACGGTTCAAGAAGAGTTACAACGTTAACCACTCTTGCCTAAGTTTAGGTAATATAATAATGTAATAGGATCATTCGGGGAAACTCTCCTACGTGCGTACTGGTAAGGAATGCTACTTGTGACTACAATCAACACAAATGGTTGAAATAAAGGTTGTTTAATAATTGGACAGACTGTATTCCATGATATCTATACCCGATAGAAACTAATTCATATAACTCACAGGACAGAAGTAATAGAACAAATCTAATTTCGGAAAAAGGCACCACATGGAGAAAGTTTTATAACTGCCCGGTGAAAAGGAGGCGCGCTATTGCTTGGAAGACCAAGGCGGACTAATTTGATGTGCACTGATACCTTATCCTGAGAAAGTGAGTTGAATCGCTCATTTAATATATATGGAGTAATTTAATGTCGGCCTTAATTTATTTTACACATGCTTTTTAATTTGATTTCCATAACGGCGGATGTTCCGTTATTACTTTCACCTTAGAACCAGGAGTTAGACTTTAGGTCTCAAATTTGCAGCTGGAATATTAAAAAATCTTCCTTTCGAAAAAAGAATCAATAAATCAAGCACTGCCTGTCCCTTGTCCATTCCAGATTTCGTCTGTTAAACTGTGTGTCTGACCCACATGTCATGAAAACATGGCTCACATTTGTGCCATATTTCAATTAACTTAACACGTAGTTAATATGTTTTTATTGATTTAAAGCAAATTTCAATGAGAATTAAAAACAATTCTTCATTGAATTCTCTTGATGCCCTACCCCGCATCAAATAGAAAGTGAAAGATATCCGAATGAATGTCAAAAGTTGGAAATAAGGAACAAACACCTCCATCCTTTTCCTTGGACATAAATAAACAAGTACATGCATGCATATACGTAGCACGTGCTCTTATTTAGGGTAAGAACAAAACTCTTGAACTTGATAGGATTCCCATTTCCATTGGACGGAGAAAGAGGCAGCGTCGAGATGATCATACGATACAATTCGGGGTTTCAAAGAAATTAAGAAACGGTGGATGCTAACACTTTGAAGCAACATCAACAACTGTTTCTTGTACAAACCATTTGCTCATGCTGATGATGAACACATCTTTAATCTACGTAAAGTCTGCATGTTCTATAAAAATGCGAGGCATCAAGTGCCAAAATTTGCAATCAAACTTGGGTTGTTGTTCCTTATCTAGTGATATCATCCACATGGGATATATTTTGTACATTAACACGCATTCCCCATACAACAATACTTGTGTATAGAGAATGATTTCGTATCTCTAAATGAGTACAACCTAATTTTCAGGCAAAAGACCCATCGGGGTTTTAGCTGAAATGGTTTTCGAAAAAGGTGAGCATGGTGTTATTGCCATCATCATCCGTGCGAATCTGCATTTTCCTAAAAATAAAATTTGTCGCTTGATTTCGCAATCTGATGTCATGGATCTTTTTCACTTTGACTTTCAAGCTACCATAGTCTAATGTACATTTCTTGGCAGTCTTTCTCCCATTGGGCAAATTTTCCGAAAGGAAGGAGGAGGCAATTTGGATACCCCAGGCTGGATGGAATCATAGCGGAAAGAGTTGCTAAATATAATATGATGTGTTAGGTACGTTTATTTCAATCGATTACCACGAACTATAACACCGACTTTCTTAGACAGTTCACGTCACTGCTCAAAACTAACTTTCAATTCAAATGTTGACCAGGAACCTCATCAAAAAGTTTGAGCGTCGTGGCATGATCCATCAAACAATTTTGTCACAGGTAATTTACGTCAGCGCACAACCATCAATATCAATTTCAAGGTAGAATCATAAATTCGAATTAGTTGCACCTTTGATTTCTTTTCTGAAAGGCCATCTATCGCAGTTTGGTTGAGCCACGAAGCCCGGAGACGTATCAACTTTGTTGTGAACTAAGCTAGGCTGCATCTTCCATCATATTAAGTAGTGCGTACATTGTATTGTAAACAAGGCTTGACTTTTCATAACATTGAAAACAAGAAAGAAGCAACAGAACAAACAAAAGCTAGAGGCCAGAATGGCAGTTGTTGCGGTAGCAGTAAATACCAAACGCACATCTCTTTTTTATATGTGATTTCATCGTTGCATTAAGTGCGAATGAAAACACCGTCTTTATGGCTGCAGTACAGCCAGTCACAACTCAGTTATCTTTTCAGTTTGCTGGCGTGCATACAAGTGACCATGTAACTGAGCAAACTCTGCGCGGAACTCGTGTTATATGATGATGATTTACACAAACTGTCGGCATTCACACTTTGGCAGTATGAAAGACTATATCGTGGAGCTGCATTGCAAAATTCTATTAAAAATTCTGAGCAGTGGGTGACACAAACTCAAATGTTTCGTAAAAGTAGCAGGAAATGAGGTCATTAACTTGGTGTTGGACTTGCATGAATATTAAATGATTTGGACCACTGCATGTACTACATACATATATTATTATAAGCGCTTCTTCCTCAATATGTGTTCAAACGTTGTTAGCAAGGGAATTCGAACACGGTCTCAAATGTATCTTTCATTTTTAATGAATATTACCGAGCTATTTTGGACTTCAATACCAAAAGCAATGCATCAATTTTCCATACATGACACCAAACCGAATGACGTTAATTTCATAGGAATAATTTATACAAATCAAAGTTTCCAAATTTCGATATTGTTATCAAGTGCTGAACTGGAAAAGGTCTTTGCGCTCTACACATCAAACTCAAGCACGATGACAACAGATAATATAAATTCTTGCAATATGTAAATTAGAAACATGAATAAAGAGAAGGAGGGTAAAGTTGTCAAAGAACTTTCAGAAGGTTGTAATAGCGATCACTTAAACGCCTTGAAGCGTAAGCTTTGGTGTTGCGAAAGTCATTAAAATTTTATACATTTAGCAAGCTCCGTAAAACTGTTTCAAAGCTTACATCGGCTTACATTCACCGGGCGAAAATGACTCCAAAGCATCACATATTTTTAAAGCAACCGAAGCTTGAGAAATGATTACTAAACACGGCAATAAAATGATCGTAAACGGATTTCAACACCACAAAAAAATTTTTACGGTTAATATTGCTTCAAAAAATATCACACTTTGAAGACAGCGGTAATACAAAGGTTCCAGCTCAACACCTGAGCTTTTCGACGAGACCGCCTTTGGAATTGAAAGATAAAAATAGTTCATATGCTTCTTCTCTAGAAAGATTTTCAAAACACTACTTTCCATTCTCGCGTCTAGTTTGATTTTGTGGGAAAACTTTAACAGTAAGAAGTTAGAGCTGACTTTTGATTTATGTGTAATTAAATTATACTATACGTACACAAACATATGCTAAACATGACTAAAGCATACTGAAATCTTAATGTGAATAGCGTTCAGCAGATGTAGTCTAAATTGGAGAGTTCATTCACATAATATCCTGTTTGGGCAGATCAGTTGCGTTTGAGCAGGAACCCGTCGGTACAAAACAATTACATTACAAAACATATTATGTCTCGTACTTGAGTTTTGCCAAACGCTTCCCCTTTTCTTATTAAAATTTAGAGGCTTATCTATTTTCACTTATCCTCAAACGTTTAACTCATTACTCCGTTCTCAAGGTGACCTTCAAGTGTGCTCATTCGTGTGAGATCTTGTTTTTCATCTGGTCTTAGCATCTCTGAAGCATGCTATAACTACACAAATCCTGAAATTTCCATAGTAAGCTAGAACCTTTGGATAGACACCAAGCAAATAGCTCCTTTATCGTCCTGATAGCACGACCCAAAGGTCTTTGTCCAGTAGAACATGGGATGCATTCATCGGAAAACTCTAATTATTCCTGTCTTCAAATGTTGAACTATAGTGAATTGCTTTTGAGTGATCTGGCTGGCTAAATAAATCAGTTTGCTGTTATAGGTGTGAAATATAAACCATCATAACCGCGAACATATAGAAGATGGCATGTGTTGATGTTGATTGAGAGTAAAAAATCACTTGACTCATATAATGAAACAGCTGCTAAGTGGCAAAAATCCAGTGAGCTAGAAGAGCCTCTTAAACACGACTAAGAGCTAAAGTTTGTCTAGTTGTTTAATTAAATGGAATCTCCACTGACACTTGATGAGAAGTCAGTTTTTGGAGTGAGCTGATGAAATGTCTTTTTAATCAAAATGATTGCCCATGAATACAATCAACGTTTGCTGAGGGCGAGTTCAAAAGCTACTGAACAGACAGTAAAATATTGAATGTGAGAAAAGTTTGATTTTTCTTCAACCCTATTGTAAAGAATTAAGATAACTATAATTTAACTAACAGCGTATCTTCAATCCCCTTGTAAACTTATACATGTGATGCAAACGAACTAGCAAAAAGACTGTCAAAGTACTTGAATGATGAAGATAACCACTCCTTTCCAATGTTAAGAATCTGCTAACCCAGACAATCAAACACACTACCAGACGTTTCGCCTATAAACCTAAGTTATATTTTTTCAGCGGCCACTACACTTTGACTCGCAATAACCTAAATTAATATTAAATTTATCTGACATACGATCGATTAGGCAGGTATGTCAGCCAAAATTTCATCTTTCATATATTATCAGTTCTCAAAAAAATTTGTAGTTAATGAAACTATTATAGCCCTTGTAATACAACTTTTGTTATGTTTCAGTGCTTAACTTAATTGATGCATCCGGATGAAAATGGACTTACTAGTTTGTTCAGCAAAAATGTTGTTCATGATTGGCACGAAGAAGAATCGCAAATTAGAAACAAGTCAGCCAATCTGGATAGCAGAACGCAAGAAATGATAACTCAGTTAGTCGTTAGCGGAGATTCCACCCAGTTTGTTATTCTATTATTATAAAAAAACAAAGCATCAGGGATAAATGGCAAATCCTGAGGAGAACAGTATTATAGAGTCTAGCGCGATTCTGATGAAAGTCTCAAGTGAACCCCACTGAATACCTGCACGGTTTTATATGAGTATCTTTTTGAGGACGTTTAAAAGAGAAATTGAGAAGCCAATGGTGAAAGGCAATTACTTTCGGTAAACTTGGTAGGATATTTTGACTTGATTGTCGGAATTAACTCTTCAACCATCATCAATAAAACATTTGAGTTACTGCATAAATATTATGAGAAAATGAAATGACACAGCTTGTTATTTAAACAGGGTGAGGATGGATGATGGTGTCGTTATGTCAATTCTACTTTACTCTGGCTGTGAAAGCAGAGCCGGTCAAATAGGTCAACGCATTTTCCTGCTTTTCCAAATGTTTTTATGGCTGGTTCTTTCCTGACAATTTACGATACAGCAAAATAGGACGATGGAAGACACTGATATTACATCTGAAATCATGAAACAACTGAAAGACAATCGTTAAACACGAAACCCAATAGGATTACATGAATCCGAATTTTGAGTGCTTCTTTTAATTGTTTCTTAGCTTCCCCTTTGCTGTTTGTATCTGTGAATTCGTTTCTTTAACTAATTTTGATGTAAACATATTCGACAGTGAATGTTATTCAGTAACCTTTTATTGCCCAATTTTAACGCGAAGCAGTTTTACATCAAGGAAAGTTGGACAATCTATCTACGTGCTATTGTAAGGATAACAACCCATTGATTATGATTGACAAAAGAAAACACGTTAATAAAGATTAGTGAATTCAATGAGACATAGTATTTAAAATGTTAGTCTTAACACCGTCAGTATTTATTTTCAGTACAGGACCAATTATTTTAAGTGTAGGTCATTGTATGACAAAAAAATTATGAGTGTTTAAATAGAATCGGGAAAGTCCGCTCAGAATGTTCACATCACACGGCGTGACCTCCGATTTTATTATCGAATTTGTGCCTATAATGTAGGCCTACAATTGTTATGTCGAAATCCAGCTTACCAGGCTGGGCAATATGAGATCTTTGACACAGGGGCACTTTAATACGTTTGAAGGGAGGGGCCATAACTCTGACGTTTTTTCAACCAATTGACCTAAAAATTTGAACACATATTCTACAAGCGATTCTACAGGAGGTTTTTGAAGGATTTTTTGAAATTCGAAAAAACGCGCGCGAAATATCTCATATTGCCTAGCCTGGTAAGCTGGATTTCGCGACTAACAATTGTAGGCCTACATTATAGGCCACAATTCGATTTTAAAATCGGAGGTCACGCCGTGTGATCGTGAACATTCTGAGCGGACTTTCTCATCAAGAACTGCATTTAGTTTTTTAAATTTCAAAACGAGTGTTGAAAACCAGTGTAGTAATAAAAATGGGGATTATCATACATCAAAATATAACATATTTTCTTAGTTTTTAAAGTATATTTCTTATATTTAGAAAAGCAAAGTTAATATTAAGATGATAGAAGCGATCAATCTTTTTCTATATCGGAGGGTTTTCGCATCATTCCTTGCGAACTCAATTTGAAGGTTGCCAATTAATGTAAATAGCAAATTAC